>CABHPR010132136.1:0-63362 GCA_902168415.1 Peromyscus melanophrys | reverse complement strand
TGTGTGTGTGTGTGTGTGTGTGTGTGTGTGTGTGTGTGTGTGTGTGTATGTATGTATATGGGTATATCACCCAAGTGCTAGTGCCCACAAGTGCTATAGACATTGGATCCCCCTGGTGCTGCAGTTACAGGCATTTGTGAACCACCTGACATTGCAGGAACTGAGCTCAGATACACTCTTAGCCACCAAGCTATCTCTCCAGCCGTCATGCTAATAAGTGGCTTTGTTGTATGTGACAAAAAATGTTTATATGAGGCTTTAAGAAACAAACCAATCGATGTGTCTACTGTTTAATTGTTGGTCTTGAACAGTTGCGTATACTCTTGAAACAGTGGGTGAACCTTTCAAAAGAAACTTTAGACAGATTAGGTTAAGCACAGTTGATGTGCACAGAGAGCAAGCACTTGATAAACTGGATAGTACTCAAGCCAGAAGTGATTCAGAGAGCTCTGTGCTAGTCGTGTCTGAACAGTGAGCTCTTAGGCTAAATTTGGATGATGACCTGAGTGGCTGCAGCAAAGCTTCGGGCTGATTTGAGCATGATTTGATGAATTGATCTGTGAACATACGGGTAAAACACTCGGTTTGTCCCACTCACCACACAGACGAGTTTCCTCCCCACCAGGCGCCAACACTTGATTATGCAGTGGCCATCAGTTGAACATCTTCTAAGTCAGTTCTTACACCATCTACTGGGCGACAGTAACTGATCTACAAGTTCTGGGCTCAGTCCCAGTAGAACGCTGTGCACCTTAGGTACTTGGTGCAAGACTGATCCACTGCAATTTCTGATCTGGCTGCAGGCCCAGCTTCCTAGGACTCTCTCCGTGGATTTCAGAAGTTTGCTTGAGTGGCTCATAGGACTCAGGGAAATAGCATGCTTGCTTTTATTAGATTATGAAGGGTATTTCAAGGGTTACAAGTAGGCACCAGACACAGACCTGTAGGGCAAGGTCTAGAAGGTCTGAAGTGTAGACTCTTCTTTTCTTGTAGAGTTGAGATGCACTGTCCTCTGGGCAGTCGGGTGGCTTCTTCATCACCCTTCCTGCAAGGCTCTCAGCTAATCAGAAGTTCTCCACAATTGAAACGTGGACAATTGTGCAGAAATGTTATTGGACCAAAAGGGGTATGACATATATTAGGACAGAGTGGCAAACCCAGCAGGGTGTTTCTGTTCAGTCTTCATGGCCTTTGGGCAGCACTCCTCTCTGTTAGGTTAGAGGTAGGGCACCTTCTGGAAAAGGGATCTTACTTGCTCGTTTACTGTTAGGTTAGACAGCTTTTAGACTGATGGTCTCCTGCTTATTTGACAGCTGTTATAGAACTGTAGCAGTTACATCCCTGGAAACAGGACTGAGATAATATTCGTCACCTGCTGTGTTGTAGGAAGTTGTGTTAGGTTTCTACCTATTTTCCCTGTCATTCATTCTTTAATGCTTATTTATCGAGTGTATGAAATACTAAGTTCAGGCTTATACTATAATTTATAGAATGTGATGTGTACATGTTATAAACCAACTACCATTCTTGGTGATGTTGAACAAGTCTGCTACTTAGCTATTGGTGGTGTAGGTCCTGGAGAGATGATACCACAGTCACGAGCACTTGTTCCTGCAGAGGACCAGTGTTCATTTCCCAGCACTCACATGGGGACTGACAGCCATCTGTGGCTCCAGTTCCAAGGGATCTGACTTCCTCTTGACCTCTAGGATACAAGGAAAATATACATATAAAATAAATTCATTAAAAACACTTAAAAGTTGACAAATTAATTGGAAAAATCAAACACATGGACATTAAGCAATTGTAAAGTTATTGAAATTGGATAGTTTTTTTTTTAATCAAACTCCTATTATTCTGCAGAGGTGTCACTGTCTTCTGACGTATATTAAGCTTACCTTAGTTAGTTTTTGGATTTATTGTGGGGCATGATAAGGCGCAGCCTAGCATAGGACAGTATGAATTAGGTACTGTTACAGTAGCTGTGTAATATTTTGGCTGACACCACCCGCTTAATAACACTGACACCCCATGAAGACTTCTGAGCCTTCTGCTTGAGGCCTGTTATGTCACAGCTGTGAGACTGAGACAGAATTGCCCTGTGTTTGGGGCTAGCCTGGGCTACAGAGCGAGACTCTTCTTGTTGAACATTAATAATAGTGCTAATTACTGTTGTTTTCAGAGAACTGATCTACTGTTTTTTTTCTGGTATAATTTGGATAATATTATTTAAAAAATTATTTATTTTATGTATGTGGGTGTTTTGCCTGAATGTATGTCTCTACACCACTCGTGTGCTTGCAGAGGACAAAGAGGGTATTGTATCCCTTGGAACTTGGAACTGGAGTTTCACTCAGTTGTGAGCCTCCATGGAGGTCCTGGGAGTTGAACCCAGGTCCTCTGGAAGAGCAGTCTAACTGCTGAGCCATCTCTCCAGCCCCCTAGATACTATCCTTAAGTTAGTTCTGGCCAATTGGTGCATGTATCAAGGAAGGTAGTTACTACTGTCATAATTATCAACAGAATGATAAAACCTATTATAATTGTTCTTTGTGGCACTAGATTCATAGCAGGACACTATGAGAGTTTGATTCAAATTGGTTATAAATTATTTTTTATATAGTACCATTTGGTTGAAATACAATGAGCTTGTTTTTAATTTGTTTCCATTTCTGAGAAGTCTCTGTAGTCTATTGCTGTGAAGTGCTGTGCCTCTGGAGGATACTAGTAATCTAATTTATAGAGAAAAATTACAAGATTAGAGTTTTAATTTGGTTCTATTCCTGTACAGTCATGGTCAGAGAGATACGGCACAGATTCTTCTATTACGAGGAGCCAAGTATTTACCAGATAAAAATGGAGTAACCCCTCTAGATTTATGTGTACAGGTATGCTTTTAATATATTATTCTGAGCCCGTTTATGATAGAAATTATAAATAATAAAATCATGTTTTCCGTAAATTAGAGTGTAGAGATGTTTAGCCTGTGAGAACTGTGATATTTAAAAATCTGTTTGTTTTTAAACCTGAATAACTGTAAATCTTGTTTTTAGGGTGGATATGGAGAGACTTGCGAAGTATTAATTCAGTATCACCCTAGGCTTTTCCAGACCATTGTTCAAATGACACAGAATGAAGACCTTCGGGAAAACATGGTAGCATAAGTTTGCTAATAGGTTGTAAATGAATAATAATAATTTTGTTGTCATGGTTGTTTTAGTAACTTGAGTTTGTTGTACATTATGTAGCTATGAATTATAGTAAGTCCTTAGTACATGGAGATTCTGCAGCCCCAAACCAGTCAGTTGTTGATCAAAAATACTATTAAATATGGACAGACTTTTTGTCATTATTCCCTAAAGAATACAATATAACTGTCTATATAGTAGCTACATTTTATTAGGCATGATAAATTATGTGAAGATGATTTTAAGTTCATAAGAGAATATGCATTGAGTATATGCACTTGCTCTGCCTTCATATATAAAATACTTGAGCATCTATAGGTTTTGGGTACTTAGGGACAAATTGGAATTGGTTACCAGGAATATTGAGGTTTAACTGTGTATAATAATGTATCTTGTCTGATGTTCGGCCCTCTGAACATCTGTCTGGCTCTTTGGTCTCTCCTTAAGATAACTCTTCCTCGTGGGTAGAGGAAAAACATTATGTAGTGACTGGTAACCATGGTTCACTGAGCTCTTTTTCCATTGTTTTTGTGGTCCTAGGGAGTGAACCCAGGGGCTCACCAGTATTGTCCTGCTGAGCTACATTTCCGTAGCCCCGAGCTCAGTATTTTTAATAGTCTTGGAAAAATAGCAGAGTTGGAAACCTTCGTAAACATTAGAAGTTTAGAATTAAATTTCTACATACATACTTGATTTTCCATGGATAATTTTACAGAAAGATTTTTCTGTATTGTCTCTTAAGTTTATGTAAAGCAAAGTAACTGTGAAGTTCTTGATTTTAGTTAGCTGGCTTTAAGGCATTTATTGAATTAATATGTGTGTGCGTTTTGGTAGAGTTGACTGGGTCACTTACTGTGTAATCACTGTGTGTTGATTCTGCCAAACCAGTTACGTCAGGTTCTGGAGCACTTGTCTCAGCAGAGTGAAAGCCAGTACCTGAAGATCCTGACAGGCCTTGCTGAAGTGGCCACGACCAACGGTCACAAATTGCTTAGGTAAGCGTTGCCGTAAACCGGCACACAGTAGTTGTCTTTGGCAGCTGAGAGAAGGGTCCATTATGGCAGGAAGTGTGGCAGCCGGTCGCGGGTGAGGCAGCTGGAGCAGAAGCTGAGGGCTCGTCTTGACTCTAAATGGTGCACATCTTAGACTCTGAGGCCCCTCCAGTGCAGTAACACACTTCCTCCAACAAGGCCACACCTCCTAAGCGTACCCCATGCCTTCAACTTCAGACCGAGCATTCAGACACCCAGACTACGGGGACCTCTCATTAAAACTACACACTGACTGTTCATCGTTTTGTTTAAAAAGGCCTGGCTCATTAGCTCTTAGTCAAGAGACTTTTTAAAGAAACCTAGAGCATGTTAACATGAATCTTGGCATATGTGTATGGAATTTAATCCATATCTTGGGTGTGGCCATACTTCCTTTCAGTCCAGGCAGTTGGGAGCTGGAAGTAGGAGGACCAGGAGTTCAGGGTAATCCTCAGCTATATGGTTTGTGGCCAGCCTGGGCTATGTGAGAAAATAGTTGAGGAATCTGAATCTCTGACTTATAAAATTGGGTACATCCCACAGTGTTCCTTCATGATTTATTATAATGTTTTTTCCCCTGTACTTTCCCTCTCCCTAGTTCAGGTCTTTATTGTTGTTTTTAATAACTCGTGCTGCATCTACGGAGTTAAGCTTTGTATCTCTTGACTTTTACATGTAGCTCATATATATGCTATACGTCTTTGCATGTGATTAGCATTACAGTTAAGGAGACTAGGCAGCTGTTACCAAGTACATAGTTTGTTACTGTTTCTTAGCTTACGGATTTGACCTCTTCTAATTTGGATGTATACTCCTTTGGATTTCACTCTCACTAATCATTTCAACAGTGATAGTTTGTGACAACCTTTCACCTCCATAGTTGCTACTGAACCTTTCTCTTTCCATCATCATGCAGAGTCTCTAGAAGATATGACTAGAAAGCTACATTGTCAGGTTTACTGTTAGTCATGTTTCATTCTTCCTGGGGACTTTTTGTGTACCTAAGATGAAAGTCTTTCTGCCCTAACCCCTGCCTTCTTTTTCTAGATAAGGTCTTGCTATGTAGCCCAGGCTGGCTTTGAACTTATCATGTTTTATGCTCAGGTGTGGGAATACATTTAGGAGCTGCTTATTTCTAGCTACTTTCTGTGCTCCTGTGCTCTTTACTTGAAAGGCCTTCTGCTAATTGATATAACCAGTGTCACCACCCTGTTTGTTTGTTTTTCTTCCTAATTTGCTTTCAGTACTCTCTTGGAAGTACTTTTAGATTTTTCATCTGTGAGACTCACTGGAGCTGAGATCTCCATTGTATATGCCTTTCACTTCTTTTAGTTATTTCCAGTAACTCATGTATTTGATGAAACCTAAGATTTAGACAGGCTAATCAAAACATAGTATGAGGGCCTGGAGAGATGGCTCAGTGGTTAAGAGCACTGACTGCTCTTCCAGAGGACACGGGTTCAATTCCCAGCACCCACATGGCAGCTCACAGTTGTCTGTAACTCCAAGATCTGACACTCTCACATAGACACACATGCAGGCAAAACACCAATGCACATAAAATAAAGATAAATAAATTATTAAAAAAAAAATAGTGTGATAGAAATGGAGGGGGATGAAAGGGGGCTATATTTGATCAAAGCACATTATATGAATCTATGAAATTCTGAATAAAAAACATAGTTATTTCTATTCAGCTCCTTTTTTATAATGAGTTATAATTTGTGACTATTAAAATCATAAGTTTTTTTTTAATGGCAAAAAACCCCCCCAAAAACATGGTCTCTGGGCTTTGGAGACAGCCAGATTCAGGTATAAGTTCAGACATACTGTTTACCAACTGTGATCTCAGCAACGAACTCTTTGGAGTTCCCTTCACCGTCCACCAGTACATCTGTTACATAGTTTTAAGTGCCTGCTGTTTACCAGGCCAACTGCTAGGTAATTATGAATAAAACAGATGCTTTGTCTCCCTGTACTGAATTTATAGTTTAAGTTGAAATTTTATCCCATTTTTTAAAAGTCAGTGTTAGAATTAGCTGGGCTAAATGTATATGCTGAAGACACAGTAAACTTGATGAGTAAATTTGCACAAAAGCATTCTCTTCTGCTCAAAAGTTTATGCAGCTTTTTTTTTTTTGCACAGTAGTTATAGAAGATGACTGATGTTAGAAATTTCAAAATAAATCGACTTTCTGAACACAAAAACTTACTGTGATACTCAGTATGGTTTAATATTAGATGAAATGGTCTTTGATTTTCATAGTGGTGAATATTTACAATGTTTATGTAGTTATAGGACAATCCATTATATAGGTTATGATCCTGATGCAGATGACTGGTAATATTAGCATACAATTTGTGAACATCTCCTGTGAATGCTTCATTACTGTTATTCTGAGGGACTATAGGGTTATGGATAGAATGATGGGGCTTCAACCTTTAAGTTAGGATGGTTGTATTGTGTGTTGACCTAGAATATAATGTTTATACTATTGCTTCTCTGGGATATTTTCAGAGTTCTAAACAACTGTTTTTAATTTATAAGTATACTTTTAGAAGTGAACAAATTGCTTTAAAGTTTATATCCAAAGATACCATCTGTGCTATAGGGGTAATTTTCTTCATAGTTTGTGCTTTGATGATTGGTTATATTCTGGGTGCTAACAAATTAAATAATATATATCTAATAGTATATATTAACATATATTAGTAATAGATTTTCTGTTCAACAAACCATCTGTGGAAATTATCTTACCACAGTTAATTCATGAATTAGATGGTTAGTGGGATAAATATGCTGTAAAATAAATATTTGAAGGTGAATTTGTTTGGCTCCACCTAATCTGTTCATGTTTGAACCTTTTCATTTTCAGTCTATCTAGCAATTACGATGCTCAAATGAGGAGCCTTTTAAGGATTGTGAGGATCTTTTGCCATGTCTTTCGAATCGGCCCCTCGTCTCCCAGTAATGGAATCGACATGGGCTACAATGGGAATAAAACTCCAAGAAGCCAGGTGTTCAAGGTCAGAAAAGTAGTTGTTAGGAAGGTAGATGTAAAAGAGATGACTGTTAACACAGCATGCATTCCTTAATCAGAACCTTACGGACAGGATGTAAGTTTGCTTCCTGACTTGGGCACATATTTTCCCTTTCATCTCAGTCTAATGAACAGGATTTAATTGGTAAGTTTCTATCAATTCTTACACATAAATTGATCCCATTAGTGTTTTTAAGGATAGAGATATTTAGTATAAAGTGATTGTACTGAATCTCAGGTTTGCGTATTTATTTTACACAGTATTAGATGTTGAAGGTAGGTCTATCTACATGCTACACAAGCGTGTGACCTACTGAGTTAATCCTAGCTATTCCTTGTTCTGTAGCCTAAGCGGGGCTTGAACTTGCCATCATCCTGCCCTTCCTAAGTAGCTGGGATTACAAGTTTTAGCCACCAGGTCTAGTGCAAATGATGCATTTTTAATGCATAATATAAGCCGTCATTTAAAAAATGTATTACTAGAAGATAAACTAATCTGGTTTTGTTCAATTTTATTATGTATATACTGTGTGTTTGTGTTATATATTTTAGAAGAAAGGCTACTTTTTCTTTTTAAGATTTATTTATTTATTATATATATACAGTGTTCTGCCTGCATGTATTCCCGCAGTCCAGAAGAGGGCACCAGTTCTCATTACAGATGGTTGGGAGCCACCATGAGGTTGCTGGGAATTGAACTCAGGACCTCTGGAAGAGCAGCCAGTGCTCTTAACGTCTGAGCCATCTCTCCAGTCCAGTATTTTTTCTTAATAGTTTTGTTAGCAATCCCTGGGGTTGCTTTCATGAAGAGTATTTGGGATTTTTTAAAATAATTTATTTATTTATCTATGTACATTGGTGTTTTGCCTGCATGCATGTCTTTGTGAGGGTATTAGATCTCCTGAAATTGGAGTTACAGACAGCAGTGAGCTGTCATGTGGGTTCTGGGAACTGAACCTGGGTCCTCTGGAAGAGTAGTCAGAGCTCTTAACCCATATTTGAGATTTTTAAAAAATACGTTGCTTTATTTCGGCTGCCTGTCCTTCTTTGTTTGTTTTAAAAAAGATTTATTCATTTATCTGTTTATCTATTTGTTTGTTTGTTTATTTAATGTATGAGAGCTCTATCTGCATGCATGCCTTTATGCCAGAAAAGGGCATCAGATCCACTGTAGTTTACTATGAGCCACCATGTGGGTGCTGGGAATTGAACTCAGGACTCCTGGAAGATTAGCCAGTGCCGTAACTGCTGAGCCATCTCTCCAGCCTCCTAGATTGCCTTTCCTTATACAAGCATACATGTCATTGTTATTACACATGTCAAATTTTAAGTTTATGAACTAACTGCCTGTATTGCTATTAATTTTTTTAATATATTTAATGAGACCATAGCTTTGATCCTCAGCAGCAAATAAGCAAGTAGTAACAACAAAAAGGCATGTCTTGTGTACAACAGTGTTCTCCTGTGGGTCACACTTCATGCCTTTTCTTTTCTATGATTTTTTAGGGTAATCTTTCTTAAGAGGTTTCTGTGTTATAAAATTTACTTTTGAGGTTCATGAAGACATCATTCTTGCAGCAATCTTTAGGTTATTGCTCCAAGAAGAAATAAAAAGTTTTTTATGTAGTATCATTTACTTGAAAAGATTTACTGTCTCTAAATCTTGAGTCTGAATTAGTGTTATATGCTAAATAATTCAGATCTGTCTCACATAAAACTTTTGATATACCTAACAGATAAGTGGTTTGCAGGCATTTTAATACTTTATTTAAAAATTATTTGTGTATTATTGTTGTTGAATGGTGTATGTATTTGAATGTAGCCTTGTGGAGGTCAAAAGGTGGCAACTCTCTCCATTCTGCCTTTCTGTGAGTTATAGGCATTGAACTCATGGAGCAAGCCTTTATCTGCTGAGCCATCTTGCAGGCCAGTCCTACACTCTTAGTGTGTAGAGTAGGTGTGACAGCCTTTAGAGGAGTGTGTCAGTGTAGAGTAGGTGTGGCGGCCTTTAGAGCAGTGTCTCAGTGTAGAGTAGGTGTGGCAGCCTTTAGAGGAGTGTGTCAGTGTAGAGTAGGTGTGGCAGCCTTTAGAGGAGTGTGTCAGTGTAGAGTAGGTGTGGCAGCCTTTAGAGGAGTGTGTCAGTGTAGAGTAGGTGTGGCAGCCTTTAGAGCAGTGTCTCCGTGTCTTTATCTGTGTGTTTCACTCCTCCCTCCTTTTTGAAATCAACAGAAAAGATAATTTCCAGCTATGCTGTTTCTTTTTACTCCTTCTCCTTCTCTTGTGCCACCTTCTGGAAGAAGGAAATGAAGCATTTTTTTCATTCAGATGACTTTCTGTGTGTGCTTCCTTTAGTTAGGATTGATAGTTTACTATTTTTGTAACGAAGTAATGATCTGCTCTTTCTTCAGTGCTGTTTTAAGTGAGTTGCTTCACGTCATATCATAGGAAGTTGTTCTTAATATATTCTGGCATGTTAGGACTGATTCTACCCCTGATTTCATTTTCTACTCATCTGTAATGATAAGTAGAAAATCATATTAGGTATAGGCAATGGTCATTGTTCTCAGTATTGATTTTTTTCATTATTCTTGAAATTTGAGTCTGTCTTGCTAATGGGCTCTGTATAAGCACATAACACTTGGTTTAATGCTAGTTTTCTAAATAATCAGTACAGGCTTAACTGTAAAAAGTTAAGATACTGTCACAGATACTGTTTCCCACCTGTCTTTTCAGTGTTTTAAATTTAAGACCTCACATATGCTAGGTGTCATGATTTTTCTTTGTATTAATGAAATCCAGACATTGTGTTTTTGTCATATATTTATGGGTTTTCTTTCCATTTAATATATTTGTTTGTTTTTTTATTTTTGCTGTAGTGGGAAATGAACTCAGGACTTCATATATTTTAGGCAGGCACTCTATCACTGAGCTATATTCTGGTTAATTTTTTGATTAAGAATTTTTCATACAATGTTTTGATCATGTTGCTTCCCAACTCCTCCCAACTTTATGTTCATTATCTTTCTTCTCCCTCCCCACCCAACTTTATGTTCATTATCTTTCTTCTCCTTCGCTTCCTCCCCTCTCTCTTTCTCAATCAAATGAAAATCAATAAATCAATAACACAAAACATTATAGAACAAAACAAATAGCCCCCCAAACAAAAAGAAAACAGTTAATTTTGTGTTGGCCAGCTCCTCCTGGTCATAGGGCTTGCCCTGGAGTGTGGTTGATATACCTAGTGACACTATTATAGAAAATGGATTTTCATTTCACACCAAGTACCAATTGCACATAGCTTCTTGGTTAGGGATGGAACCCCATGTCCACTTCCCCCTCTCTTTACCTACGAAAAGGCTTGTGTGTGCTGCTGCAGTCTCTGAGTTCAAGTGTGCATCAGTCCTGTTGTGTCTGAAGACACTGTTTCCTTGGAGTCACCCATTAGCATTGCTTCCAAGTATTTCTGCCTCCTCTTTTGGACAGATCCCGAACCTTCAGGGGAGGGGTTCGATGACATCCCGTTAAGACCGAGTGCTCCAAAGTCTCTCACTCTGTGTTGTCTAGTTGTGAGTCTCCATGTTAGTTCTCATCTACTTCAAGAAGAAACTTCTCTAATGAGGGTTGAGCAAGGCAGTGAATCTATATCACTTTTTAATTTTTTTCATTTCTTAGCTTAAGTTTTTTTTTTCTTTTACTGAAAATAGATTTTTTTTCTCATATAATATATCTGATTTCGGTTTCTGCTCACTCTACTCCTAGCTCCTCCCAAATTCTCCTCCCATCTGAATCCACCCCCTTTCTGTCTCTCATTAGAAAACAAACAGGCTCTTATGGAACAATAATAAAATAAAATATAATAGGATAAAACAGAAACTAACACATTGGAATAGTCCAGAACAAAGAAACAGAAGGAAATGAGCCCAAGAGAAGGCACATGAAACAGAGATCCACTCATTTGCACACCCAGGAAACCCTTAAAAACACTAAACTGAAAGCCATAATATATATACAAAATAGCTGGTGCAGACCACGCAGGCCCTGTGCTTGCTGCCTCAGTCTCTGAGATCACATGAGCTTTGGTCATTTGTATATAAGAGGGCTACTGAGCTTTGTGAGTTAATTTTGTTTTCAGCTACTTTGCTGAAAGTGTTTATCAGCTATAGGAGTTTCCTGGTAGAATTTTTAGGATTGCGTCTGTATACTATCATATCATCTGCAAATAAAGATACTTGACTCCTTCCTTGCCAATTTGGATCTCCTTCAGTTGTCTTGTTGCTCTAGCTAAGACTTCAAGTACTATATTGAACAGATATGGAGAGAGTGGACAGCCTTGTCTCGTTCCTGATTTTAGCGACTGCTTTGAGTTTCTCTCCACGTAAGTTGGTGTTGGCTGTGGGCTTGCTGTACATTGCTTTCATTATGTTAAGGCTTGTCCCTTGTGTCCCTGATCTCTCTAGTTTTTTTTTTTTTGTATGATGAAGGGGTGTTGGATTTTGTCAAAAGACCTTTTCTGCATCTAATGAGATGATTATGTGGGTTTTTTCTTTCAGTTTGTTTATATGGTGGATTACATTGACAGTTTTTCATACGTTGAATCATCCCTGCATCTCTGGATGTAGCCCGCTTGATCATGGTGGATCATCTTTTTGATGTATCTTGGATTTGGTTTGCAAGTATTTAAGAAATAACATGTATTAAAAAATAAAATGCGCCGGGCGGTGGTGGCGCATGCCTTTAATCCCAGCACTCGGGAGGCAGAGGCAGGCGGATCTCTGTGAGTTCGAGGCCAGCCTGGGCTACCAAGTGAGCTCCAGGAAAGGCGCAAAGCTACACAGAGAAACCTTGTCTCGAACCCCCCCCCCCCCAAAAAAAAAATAAAAAATAAAATAAAATGCTATAGTGTCTTAGTTAGGGTTTTTATTGCTGGAAAGAGACACTGTGACCACAGCAACTCTTATAAAGTAAAACATTTAATTGGGGTGGCTCACTTACAGTTTCAGAGGTTCAGTCCATTATCGTCATGATGGGGAGCATGGTGGCATGCAGGCAGACATGGTGCTGGAAAACAGTTGAGAGTCCTACATCTTATAGGCAACAGGAAGTCAACAAAGTCACACTGTGAGAAGCTTGAGCAAAAGAGATGCAAAGCTCACCCCCACAGTGACACACTTCCTCCAACAAGGCCACAGCTCCTAATAGTGCCACTCCCTTTGGGGGCCACTTTCTTTCAAACCTCCACATACAGAAATTAAGTATTAACTGTTAAAGTTTCTGTTAGTCTTTTTACAGCTTTATGAATAAACTTTGGCATCTTTGAGTGATGGGGAAGTCATCTAACTTCTTGTGTACAAAGTACACAAAGTACAAAGTAGAAACTGTATGTTCTATCCATTCATAGGAAGTTCGTTGTGGGGTTATCAAGTTGTAAACTCGGACCATTTGCTGAATTGCTGTAATATTAGACTGGAAACATGTTCTAACTTTACCACAGCTGTCTAAGGTAGCAGCTGATTCTTACTTGCCATCTCATTAACTGTATATTCTATCATGTCACTCTGTTGTTAGGATTAACCAATGCCCTTCCATTAGCATTGAGTGTGTTTATAGGCGTTAGTAGTTACCTGATTTATTTTACAAGTCCTTTAAGTTCATCTTGACACTTCGCCATTCTTTGAATGTTAAGAGATGTGTGTGTGTGTGTGTGTGTGTGTGTGTGTGTGTGTGTGTGTGTGTTTGTGTGTGTGTGTGTGTGTGTGTGTGTGTCTAGCAATGAAATATTGGAGGGAGAATCTTGTTTTTGTTGTTGGACCAGTGAGTATAGGGAAGAGAGGTTTCTCATGTGTTGATGTTTCCTTTTCTTCCTGTGAATAGTAACTGTGACTTTTCATAGTTTCATAGAATTGTAACTTGGAAAAAAATTTCTCAGAAGCCAAGAAAAAGTTGAGAAATTTAGTTTAAAGCTCTTTTTTTGGTTGTGGAATTTGACATTATCTGGTTGAGAACAGGATCTGAAAGTGCTGTGATATTCGTGAACTTCAGTTATCCCTCTTGTCAGATTTCAGTTTCACTTCAGAGTATCTTGAGATTAAAAAAAAGTCTCCCAGTAAGCTTGGGGTGATGTATGTGTCATATATAATGTGTGTAATATTCTTAGTGTAAAACTTAAGGTTGTTTGTGAATCACATGAGTGTGTCATATCTCTACTGCTGTGTGTAATTTTGTGGTTTTGATTTCTCAGTTTATGAAGTGAGCAGTTATTTTGATACTAGACAAAACCTATTATCATTGATTTGTTTTCTTCTTTTAAAAATTATTTTATGTTTATGGATGTTTTGTCTCCATGTATAACTGTGTACCACACACATGCCTGGTACACACAGAGTCCAGAAGAGGGTGTCAGATCCCCTGGAACTGGAGTTGCAGTTGTTTGAACCTGAATCTTGAACATCTGCCAGTGCCCTACCTGCTGAGCCATTTCACCAGCCCTGGCTCATCTTTTTCAGTAGCAGTTGGTGTATATTCTTTGTAGCCAAAGTATATATAAGTATATAACAAAAAGTATATTTTATTATCCATAAATAAATATTGCAAGCACCGTAGTTATGGCATGCAGTAGTTTATTTAACTTTTCATGTTTGAAATCAAGCCCAGAGCTCTTGCACCTACTAGACAAGTGGTTTACCACAGAGCTAAACTCTCTCAGCCCCAATACTTGATTTCTAATTTTCATTTTAATCTGTTTTTTGCCTGTAGTTATTTATTATAGTTAGAGATTCATTATTTCACAATTTTCACTTTTGTGACTAACCACTGACTTATTAGACACTCGAAGAGGTAGGTAATTCCCTAGGTAAAAAAGTCCCTTCTGGGTTGGAGTTTGCATTTATTGTGTGTGTGACTAAAGAAAGATGATCCAAAAGGAGGAAAAATAACAAAAATAGAAAAGTGCCAAATGATTTTATTTCATTTTTCTTCCATTGAAAAAGTTCTTTGCTGTAATACTTTATTTCAGTCTCTAGCTTTTCAATATTTTTGTTGTGATCATTTTGGTCTAGAGGCCAGTTACCTTTTTCTTCTGCGGGAGCAGTTTGCCGGGACCCTGGTCTTCCACTTGGAAGTTCACGTCTGAAGGAAGATTAAACAATTTGCTGACATAAAGGGATTAAAAAGACTGTACAGGTGGTTTAATGTTTTGTCATGAAGAAAAACTCCTGGGTTGTATTAGGACCCTGAGATATTTTCAGTGATAGCCTCATGTTTGTGCCAGCTAGTTCTTTCTTAAGCAGCAGGGATTCTAAAGCTTCCATCCATAAAGGCTAACTATTGGGAACCAACCTTCCGGGTGAGAGGGTGCTCATTCAACTTCATTGAAGATAAAATTAATTTCATTTAAAAGAGGATACTCTGGTTTGCTTTGTACCTTGAGCATAGTATTTGTTGAGTCAGTTAATTAGGCTTTTGTTCAGTGTAGTTGTGATTAATTTTAATTTTAATTTTTTGTTTAATGTTTAAAAGAAAAAATAGGGATGAGTTAATTCTTTGCAAATTCAGGAACTAAAATTCTCAGATTTCAGAAAGCTGAAGAAAAGCGGAAGAGGTGATGTGGTGAAGGTATTGTTACATTGTTACTAATAGATAGGGTGAAGGTTTTCCTGGCAGAGCAGGCTATTTAAACGTTTTCTGAGGTTGCAAATAATGGCTGTTTAGTCTCTTTCTGTGATGGTTCCTGAAATCAAGATGACTTAGTTGTTATTTTTTAGGTGAGTTATTTTAAGGGTAGGTCTTCCTTAAATGCTTGGTCCAATTTGTACTATTGATTATTTAGTATTCAAAAGTAAGATTTAATGTTCACTTGGAGAAACACAGCTAATTCTTTTTCTTTCTGGTTTTTTGAGACAGAGTTTCTCTGTGTAGCCCTGGCTGTCCTGGATCTCGCTCTGTAGACCAGGCGGGCCTGAACTCAGAGAGATCTACCTGCCTCTGCCTCCCTAGTGCTGGGATTAAATGCAGGCGTGCGTCACCACCACCTGGCTACAGCTGATTCTTAATAGGAATATTAAAAATAGTGTATACTGTGAAGGGCGATTTAACCTGTACTGGTCTCAGTAGCTGGGCATGTATATTTTTGTACACTTTATAAACTAATTGTTATAGGTCTTTTGTATTTCATTTCTGATATTCGGTCTGTGATGAAATGATTTAAACAATAAAATGTAGTGTATGATTACCTCAAAGAAGACATTTCACTCTTCTCAGCAGGAATGTTCAGTATTTAGAAGTAAGATTCAGTTTATCTCCAGCTCCTGTTTGCCTGTAATCCCAGCACTTGAGAAGTGGATGCAGGAGGATCCGGAGTTCTTCAGGGTTGTCTTAGCTACATATGTAGTTTGATGCTATCCTAGACTCTTTCAGAATTTAGAAGAACACCAACAATAGTTTGCCAAGAACTAGGTAGAGGTGCAGAGGAATAAAGTGTACATGCCTAGCATGATTGAAGTTCTGGGTTTAGTTCCTGGCACTGGGGGGAAAGCAACCCACAACACTCTAGTCTGTCTTTGCGTGTGTGTGTGTGTGTGTGTGTGTGTGTGTGTGTGTGTGTGTAACACACATTTTAAAATTTTACTTCATTTTTATTGTGCATTCACACATGTGTGCGTGTAGCCGTGTTTGTGTGCCAAGGTATGTTTGTAGAGATCAGAAGGCAACCTTCAGAGTCAAGTCTCTCCTTCATATGTGTCCTAGGGATTGAATGAATGCATGTTGTCAGGCTTGGTGGCAAGTGCCTTAATTTGTTGAGCCGTGTTCCTGTCCTGCTAAGTCTCTAGTTTGTTAGTTTAGTCATTATATTTCTTACCTTAAAAATTTCTGGTTACTGGGCTAGAGCGATGATTCAGCAGTTAAGAGAACTTGCCGCTCTTCTAGAAGATTGAAGTTCAGTTCTTAGCACCCACATGGTAGCTCCCTGTCGTCTGTAGCTCCAGTCCCAGGGGATCTGACAACTTCTTCTGGCTTCATTGGGCACTGCATGCACATGGTACACAGATAGGAATGTAGGCAAAACACCCACACTAAAATGATAAGATAATTCTACAATTACTAATTACTAGAGGTGGGTTTGTATGTCTAAATGTATTTTATATATATACATCTGCAGTATGTCCCCTTCATAATTTCATATTATAAATGATAAAATTATATAATTTATATAAATGATGTAAATTATAAAAAATGTAGGAATACTTTTCAAGAAGCACTGTGGACAGTTCATTAGGTTCTCTTGGAATTTTCAGGTTTTTAAATTAAAATAATACTTCTGCTTGAAAATTGTCGATATCTTGATAATAAGTTAGGGGATTATGAAAGCAATAAGCAGTTTAAAAATATGTATTTGAAAATAAATGATTGCTTATAAATTTTTGTTAGATTTTATTTTCCTTTTCATAAGGAATAATACAAGTTTTTCTGTAAATGAATAAATTTATTTATTTAACATATGTGTACTTTTATTACTTTTAAGATTCTCAAGTCTCATAGACTTAGAAAGATAAAAGTGTCTATAATAAATTTCTTATACTCTCCATCTGGATGTGAGGTTTTAGTTTTTGTCTTTTTTCTTTAAAAAATCATGTACTTTAAGAATGATGTTTAAAAATGATGTTTCTTTTCTTTTTAGCCTTTGGAATTGCTTTGGCACTCATTAGATGAATGGTTAGTTTTAATAGCTACAGAATTAATGAAAAACAAAAAGGACTCAACGGATATCACTTCTATCTTACTGAAACAAAAAGGCCAGGATCCAGGTGCCACTTCCATCTCACCATTTGAACCTTCAGGACCTGGGAGCTGTGGAAACCTGTCCACGGGCGCAGGGGAGTCCAAGCCAGATGCGCTTGCTGGGAGTCAGGAAGCCAGTGCAGATGGTCAGGATGTTGTTGCTATGACAGCCAACCGGCTGAGTGCTGTCATTCAAGCCTTTTACATGTGTTGTTCCTGTCAGATGCCTCCAGGGTAAGAACTTTTTGACTTAATGTTATTTTTCTTTGATAGATGAAGAAAAGCTTCAATAATTTTGTATTTTCAATAAAAACAAATATAATTTGTTGGGGTTTTTTTTAGGCTTTATTCTCATTTTGTTTCAGGATACTTACTGCACTAATACAAACGTAGTAAAAATATTTAAATTTTGTGAAAGTATATACATTTATTTTTATGTAAATTTGTGAATGCTACTTTGTGAAGAGCTGCAGAAAATTTTACAGTCTCTAGAACTCACTTGTTGATATCATTTGTTAATAACAGCTTACATGTGTTGTTTCATGGCAAATATTAGGGAACCTCAGCTGATAAGGAAGATGTGTTCCTCCTTTTGTCTAGGAGCCAGTCCAACTTAATATGTATTGATTGGATTTGATATTATATCGACAACTTTGTGTATTCTGATTGCTTTTCTCTTCCCCACGCAGAATGACTTCTCCTCGTTTCATTGAATTTGTCTGCAAGCATGATGAAGTGTTAAAATGCTTTGTAAATAGGTAAGGCTTTCTGGGATTCTTAGACTGTCTATTTATACATATTCATTTAAACAGAAAAAATTAATTTTGTTACTATTCAAAATGTGGTCATTAACAAAATTATAGCAGGTAGAGACAAAGATGTTCTTTCCTTCTGCTTCAGGACTGTATGTCTGAATTTGCATTTCACTCAATGATAATTGTCATTGTTCTTTTTATTTTTTCTTTCAGAAATCCCAAAATTATATTTGATCATTTTCATTTTCTTCTTGAATGTCCTGAATTAATGTCAAGATTCATGCATATCATAAAAGCACAGGTACAGACTTAATTCATCTTATTGTTAATATAGTGAAATAAAATATTTTTCTTTTTATAAAATTAAGTAACCTTTTTTAATTTTAAAATTTTGGTGTTTTTTTTTTCTTTTTCTTTTTTTCTTTTTTTTTTTCTTTTTTTCCTAGACAGGGTTTCTCTGTGTAATAGTCCTGGCTGTCCTGGAGCTCACTCTGTAGACCAGGCTGCCTTGAACTCACAGAAATCCACTTGCCTCTGCCTCCCGAATGCTAGGATTAAAGGAACGCACCACCACTGCCCAGTTAAAATTCTGTTACTTTAAAAAAAAATTATTATTTCATTATTTTGTGCATATGGGTATTTTGCCTGCCTGTATATCTGTGTATCATGTGATGCCTGGTCCTATGGAGGCCAGTATTAGGTCCTCTAAAATGAAGTTACAGACTGCCATGTGTGTGCTGGGAATTGAACCCTTGCCCTCTTAACCTCTGAACCATTTCTCCAGCCTTCTGAAATTAATTTTCAGACTTTGAATTTTGTTTAGTAATTTTACTTTAAACTTACTGTCTGCAAGATGGAGCTCCATGCTAGTTTAGTATAAGGAATGGGCTTTCTTCTTCCAGAAATGTGTGTTGGATGCCTGCTATGTTCAAAGACATGTACAGAGACAACAGAATACATTACCACATTTCTTAATTAATTAGTTTTGTAAGGTCTTTGAGGAAAGGCTTTTATTCCAAATACACTTAGGAAATAACATCTGTGCCCTTTAGGGATTTATAAAACACATCAGTAGTATGTTAAAGGACCGTTAAACCCTTTTGTAAAAATAATGGTGTAACAGGACACTTCTCCAAATGGACTTGATTCGACAACCTCTGTCCCACTGGGGTTGCACCTGTTTGCTCCACTTGTCTGTGTTTTGTGAACGCATGAAGGGAGCTTGTTTACTCTTTTCAGTCATGTGATTTGGGCCACATTTCTTAACATCCTTGAGTGTTGATTTTTTTTTTTTTAAATTAAAAACTTCTTTTTGAGACAGGTTCTCAGGTAGCTCTGTTTAGCCTCACTCACTGTATAGCTGAAGGTGATCTTTAAGTTCTGATCCTTTGCCTCCCCTCCCACATGATCAGATTATGGGTATGTTTTATCACACCTGATTTATGTGATATTGGGATTAAACCAGGTGGTTGTACAGGCTGAGCACTGCCATTTGAGCTACATTCCCATCCTGTGGAAACCTTGGCTTTTGTCATCGTAAAACTTAGAGATCATTACACACACTTGCTAGGAATAATACAGTCTAACAGTATATGGTGGTGATTGCAGATAGAAATTCTTTCGTTCTCAAAGGGGACTTTTAAAAATAATTAGTGAGTGTTTTTGCCTGCATGAATGTGTGTACACCACATGACTGCAGTGTACCTGGAGGCCAGAGGAGGTGTTAGAGTCTCTGGAACTGGAGTTATTATACATGGTGAGGTCTTCTAGAGGAAGAGGAGCCAGTGATCTTAATCACTAAGCTATCTCTTCAGACCCTCAAAGAGGATTGAAACTAAATCCAACAGGGAAGATAACAAATGTATCTATAGATTAGTAATTATCTTATTACTAGGTTCTTTTAAGAGAGGAGATTTCTTTGGGTGTTGTAGTGAGGGGAGATTTCAAAAAAGGAAGTAGATTTTTAAGTGACTCTAAAAAACTTCAAAAATATGTGAAATTTTAAATTGAATGAAAGAGGATGAATTGAGTGGCAGAGTTCATGTCCTAGATTGCCGATCTCCTGTCCCTGGCATGGTCCCTTTTCTCTAGAATGCCTACTAAACCAGTGGGCTCTGCCAAATACCTGGACAGTTGCCACTCTGCCTCCAATGACTTCCTCTTTTTTCTGAGTTACTCGCTGAGCCCCTGTTTTTTCAATACAGAGCCCTCCTAACCACGGGAAAACGCCACACTGGGCCAACACAATGCATGTGGACATTCTCTTTGCTTTAATCAGTCAACAAAATTCCATCAACAAGGGTGGATGTCTAAGGCAAATGCATTTTAACTGAATCATTCAGGAAGGGAAACAAAGGGAAAAGTAGAGAGACATTAAAATCACTTAAGAGTGTTTATTATTTTATGATTACTAATCAAAACATAATCTTCATTCTAATGTATTCATTTAATATATTATTTTTCAAAACGTTGGCAGCATTATCGATTACTTTTTTTGAAGTACAGTCTCCAGTGACTCCTAACCCCCTAGCAAACATATAAGACTCTTTAATCTATCAATCAAAGCTCAATACTATATGATCCATTTTGGCCACAGTAAGGATCAGTGCATGCAAATAGGAAGTTTATAATACTGTGATGACTGTAGCAGAAATTTTAATGCTGACTCTCAGAATTTTGGAGACAGGTTTTGATTATATAACCCTGCCTGGCTTGGAGCTTACCATACAGACTAGGCTGGCTTTGAACTCAAGAGAGATCAGCTGCTTCTGCCTCCTAGTGCTCAGATTAAAGGCATGTGCCACCCTGCCCAGCCCTATTTTTACTTCTTAGTTAATGTTTTAAAGGTAAAAGAAGCAATATCTTACAAAGGCAAATATGTTTAGTCTCGTTTATAATAGTAATTGGCAGTAATTCTTCCACCATGTCCTAATTGTAGCTGGAAATAGTGCTCATATTTCTTTTCTTGGATGTTGAGTATTTATACAAGTTACTCAACCTCTAAGTGCTTCACCTTTGTGTCCTGTAAAGTGGGGCTGAGTCTTTTTCTCAGTAATGTAAGCATCTGTATTTAGCCAGTGTCTAGTAACTTACGGTTATTGTGCTTTTTGAATTATTTAATTTAATTGGGTATTATTTCTTTTGTTTACTGGGCGACAAAATGAAAGCTGTGAGGGTTTCAGTGATTTCCTGACAATCACAAACTAAGTTCCAGAAACAGGATTTGAGAGATGTTTATCTAAATTCAGATCGCACGTGTAAAAGCATTGCTTTAGTGTGTCCTCCGTAGCATGGTTTTTGGAACAGTCCACATCAGGTTCTCAGGTCCACTGAGCCGCATATGGATGTAGCTGCCTGTCATCCTAGTACGCAAGAGACAGTAGAGGATGAGTGCTGGGATTGAGGCCAGTCCCGACTGCATAGTGAGGTTCTGTCTCAGAAAACAAACAGGAAAAAGAAAACTTCAGGGATACGGCACATTTCACTTTTATTAATAGTAGTTATGTACACAGATGTTCACATAGTAATATATGTATGTGTGTATATATGTGTGTATATATATAAAATCAATGTGTGTTACTCAAATATGTAGCTCAAAAAACTAGCGTGTTGGTTTAGCTTGAAGCGCAGTGTTCAGTATGACTGAAGTGAAGGTGTTTCATGTGTCTTGAAACCTGACGGAAAATGTCCTCCTTTGGGTATTGATGGTGCGACCACCGTCGGCTTTGTGCTCCTGCACTGCCTTATCTCTCCTCTGACTTCTCAGGTTGTATGAATCACTTGCCAAGCAGATCCTCAGTCTTGATCTCTTGTTGTGTATTCTCTTAGTGAGAACCTCATCTCTCTCCATTGCAGCTTGGTTCATGATTGGTCAATTATAGTGCAGTTAAGTGTTTATTTCCAAGCCCCTCATAATTATATCTTGCACCAATTTTAAGTTCAGGATATAGAGCACCTTACTCACTGTCTTTCCACCAGTGCAGTCTTAGGAGTGTAGGAGCATTAAGTTGTAGGGGCAAAAGTTCATCCCAGTGTATGTTTGTCAGTAAGTTCTATCGCCAGATTCTTCCACTTTTCACCTTTCTCCAGTGGAGTCTTATCTTTCTCATGTACTTTGTTATTCCTCTTTCCTGCTGCAGCCAGGGCCCCATCGCAGCTTCCGGTGTGATCTTCTTTTATACTGTACTCCTTTTGATTACTTATTTACCATGCTTCCTCTGACCAGGTGACCATAATGGTGATAATCTGGAACAGGCAGCTCCACGTTCTTGGCCTTTTACCCAAGAATTGAAAATGAGGACTTGCACAGATTTGCACAAGTGGCAAGCTCTCTTTGCTAGAGGGAAGTGATAGTACAGATTATAGATGGGTACACTGTCCAGATTGACTGTGGACCTCATGACTTGAGAGTATTTAGTCTCATTTGTTGTTAGCGTCTTCCTTTTATGGAGTTTGGTCACTAAGGGAGAGTAGACAGTTCTCTGTTTTGATTTGTAGTTCAGAACATATAACCATTTTTTTTTCTGTTTTACATATCTCTTCCCATAATGTATCTGATTTTAATCATATATATGACCAATTATACATAGGCATAAGATGGTAAATGGGGATTCTTCTGAAAACTTTACTTGAGGAAACAATTACTTCCCATGAACCTAAAACCAGTTTAGGCCAGATTTGTCCTATTCTTTGTACTGGATACATTAGGAGTGCACTTGAATAGAAGTCTATACTGGAGTGCATATAGCCCAATACAGGAGGGGATTTTGAGGTAGTTCTGAGGTTTCTTGGTACATTGTTTGGAGAGGGATGTGTGTGCTTACTATGTGCAATGAAAAGTTAGGCCATCAAGAGCAGTTTTCAAGGGGGATGTGTTCATAGGCAGAATGAAATGGGGCTCCAGACTGAAGTATCTCCTGTAGTTGACTGTCTCAGCCCCTGTCTCTTTTACATAGATCTCACTCCTGTTAACTATGTGCTCAGTTCACTTTCACAGTCACTCCTCCTTCGAGAGGTTAGGGTACAGCTCCAATTATGCCAGCACCTTGGCTGCATCTGCCGGAGGGACCCGGTTTCCCTATGTGCTTTTCTCTTTGTCTCCTTAAATTGATGTACCTGCTTTCCTGTGTCCTGAGCAAGTTCTACCCAACCTTAAGTCATAGTTCAAACTGTGATCCTGTAAAGCCCGTGTCCTCATCCTTTGCATAATTTCTCAGTCTTTAGTGACGTCGCTTGTCACTGTTGAGAACCTGGTATTGTACACATTTGTATTCCGTATTACCTCAACTTTTTAACTTTCATCAAGCAGTTTTCATCTGTAATTAAATTTTCTACTACTCTTATATACTCAGGTAACCTGTAGTATTTGCATATACTATATCTTTAATATTAATTTCTGATTAATCATAAAACTTAGAGATTATTTGAGTTTGCTTTCCTTGGCAGATGAGTAAATATAGTAAAATTTTCAAGAGTTCTTAATTTTCTGTTTTTAAGGTAAAGGAAGGGAAGGCTGTAAGATAATAAAGTTGTATCTATTGCCTAAATTCCTAAGAAAAGAAGTAAGAATGAACTAGGCATAAAAGATTTGTTTTAAAAAATATTTTAATTATGTGTATATGTTATATGTGTGTATCTGTGTGTTGTTCTGTGTATGTGAGTACAGGTGTCCATGGAAGCCATTATTTTAGTTATGTATATGTGTGTGTGTGTGTGTGTGTGTGTGTGTGTGTGTGTGTGTGTGTGTTTGTGTGCATGTGAGTGCAGGTTCTGTGGAAGCCAATATTTTAGTTATGTGTATATGTTATATGTGTGTTTGTATGTTGTATGCATGTGAGTACAGGTGTCCGTGGAAGCCAAAAGAGGACATAGAGGACATGGACTGGAGTGACAGGCATTTGTGAGCCATCTGGTGGGGATTCTGAGAATCGAACTCAGGTCTTCTACAAGAACTGTATGTTCTTATCTACTGAGCTATTTCTCAAGCTCAAAAGTTTAATATTTGAAAAATTAAATGGATCAGTCAGTATAATTTTGCTGGGTGTGAAAATGCATTCATATAAGCATTATTTGACTTAAAAGAAATTTAGTGTATGTTCCATATCTGATATTAAGTTCTTTGATATAATTTATCAGTTGAAATCAGGAATTAAAAATACATTAAGCTATTTAAGATCACTTCTTTGTGAATACTTATTGAAAAGTTAGAACATGAATGGTTGCATCTTTTTTCTGATGTGGTAATTATGGGGTTTAAATACTGATAACATATTTTTACTGTCATTTTTTGGAGTAGCCATTTAAAGATCGTTGTGAATGGTTCTATGAACATTTGCACTCAGGACAGCCAGATTCAGACATGGTACACAGGCCGGTGAACGAAAATGATATTCTCCTGGTTCACAGAGGTATGTTTAACAAAGAAACAGATGGATAAGCCATAAAGTTGTTGTTATTGCAAGTTTTAATATGTTAAAATTAATCAGTGCTACATATTCAGATTCTATTTTTAGGAGTAGCTGTGAAATTGTATCAAAAGCAAATTGTGCAAAACTAAAGCAGGGGATTGCTGTCCGATTTCACGGAGAGGAAGGCATGGTGGGTATATAAACTATCATAACACACTTTTAGAGTTTAGTATTTATCTGATATCATTTAAATTTTGTTATTATTTAAGAGAAAATGTCTAAGTGCAGTATATTTCTGTTGTTGCTAAATTTTATTTTCTTGAATTCAGGGTCAAGGTGTTGTGCGTGAGTGGTTTGATATTCTGTCTAATGAGATAGTCAATCCTGATTATGCGCTGTTTACCCAGTCAGCAGATGGTAAGTTGTATAGTCTAGACCTTCCTGTTACTGCTGTATTCATCAAACTATGTCGGAGAATTTTGTCTTGATTCCTTTAATAACCCTGTTGTCTAGGTAGATGTTTCCATGTCATAGGAGAGAAAACTGAAGTCTAGAGTTTTGTCCTCACATAGCTTTCTTCTAAACAGTTTCCAAATGCTTGTCTCAGGGCCCTGAAAACTTCTCTCTAGAACTTTAAAATTCATTCAGTTTGAGGGTTGTCTGTTACTGTATTACTACTTTTAGTTAACATTTTCTTTTATAAAATGGTAGTAGATGGACTTTAAAAAAGTATTTGAAAATAAAAATTTGCTAACCCTGTTTTCATTTCCAAGTTGTAAAGTCAAAGTCTAGTATTTTTGATGTTCCATCTTAATTCATTTATTCATAATGGCCTCATTTTTAGTCCTTTTAAGAAACCAAAATCAGGCAACTAAAAAAATGCACTTGGGCTGGAGAGATGGCTCAGCCATTAAAGGCTAGGCTCACAACTAAAAATATAAAACATGTACGTAACCATATAATAAGATGAACCACTATTTGTAGAAATGGTTCTTGCAACCTATATAAAGATATAATTTGATACCATAAACTAAATACTGATGATTACCAACTCATTTTAAGAGATATATTTGACATCTAACCTGATAAAGTGAAGATGGGATTTCAGTTTTCAAATGCTATGTATGGTTGCTTATTTTTCCTGAAAATATTCTTTCCCCAGCATTTGCACTTTTGAAAGAAGAGAATATCGTAACTATTTATAACTTCAGACTGCGGCACCCAAAGTAGCAGCAAGTGCTTGCTTAATGGGGAGAGTCAAGGGAGGCCCCCAAATGGGCTGTGTGGGGCAGAAGTCTGCAGGCATGTCTCTGTTGAACAGTGCCCCTGCCACACCTGGAGTAATGGAGATTACTTCAGCTCTGTAGCCTCTCATTGTTTGCTGGGAGGTGAATTTGGTGTTTGTAGTTTTCATGACAAGTTTAACAAAACAACAAGTTTAATTATGTAGGCCTAGTCTTTAAAGCTAGAGTCAGCATACTGTGGGTTTCTGTTCTTTGCAGTTTCTTACTGAGGCAGTTTAGTTGCACATGTGGAGTCATTAGATGTCCTTCCTAAATGATGGAGTGAGAACAGAGTGTATGTGCAATCATACAGACTAAGACTTTGATTTGTTCGTTTCGTAATTCATGGAAGTCTTCTCTTGGGGACCATGGTATTAGTAACTTAAAATCCAGGTGAAATATTCCCTGTTATTAGGTGTGGTTGTCATGAAGGAATTACATTTGGGATTTAAGAATTCTTGATGTGGGGAATGTTTAGGTAGAACTAATGTTTATAGTATTGTAAAAAACTTATTTTCTTATCAAATTGAGATAGTTTAGTGGTTAAGAGTTTGACCTTTGCAGTGATAGTGGTGTGAATCCCGGCTCTCTCACTTTTCTTCCTATGAATATTGGGCCAGGAACTTAACCATTCTGAACCTCAGACTCCTCCCTTAATCATGAGGATAATCTGTGTTGTAGAATAAGAATTTAGTTCGATGGTACGTGAAAACACAGCTCAGTCCCTGGCACAAGGAGAGTGTGAAGTAAATATTAGATGTTCTTACTTATATTTTTGAAATGTTTTCTTATGCAATAGGATTTCTGTTTTGAAAAATGTTCACTATTTCTTGAAAAATATTTCAATAAACCTATTTGTTTGAAAAAATTACCAGTTTTTAAATTTTTTTTTAGATTTTGTTTTTGTTTTTCAAGGCAGGGTTTCTCTGCATAGCCCTGGCTGTCCTGGAACTCTCTGTGTAGACCAGGTTGGCCTCGAACTCATAGAGATCCACCTGCCTCTGCCTCCTGAATGCTGGGATAAAAGGTGTGTGTCACCACTGCCCAGCTTAAAAATTTTTAGATTTTTAAAAATTATTTTTAATTATGTGTATGTGTGTGGGTATGTTCATGTAAATGCAGGTGATCATGGAGGACAGAGGTATCAGATATCCCTAGAGCTGGAGTTACAGGCAATTGTGAGCTACCATATGTGAGTGCTGAGGACTGAACTCTGGTCCTCAGGAAGAGCAGTAAGTGCTCCTTACCACTGAGCATCTCTCTAGCCCAGTTAAACAGTTTTTAATACTGAAACTCAGAAGCTGGCAGGGTCACAGGTATATTTAAACTTAATGTTTAACACAAACTTTTATTGTTATAAGTGATCAAGTAAAAGTTCCTTTTCTTAAGTCTATGTACTTTTTTTTTTTTTTATTATGTATACAGTGTTTGCCTGCATGTATGCCTGCAGGCCAGAAGAGGGCACCAGATCTCATTATAGATGGTTGTGAGCCACGCTGTGGTTGCTGGGAATTGAACTCGGGACCTTTGGAAGAGCAGCCAGCGCTCTTAACCACTGAGCCATCTCTCCAGCCCAAGTCTATGTACTTTTTAAAAAATTTTTCTTGTATCTATTCTTATTAAGAACCTAGTTTTTTCAGAAACTTGTTAGTGAAGGAATACGCAGAGCTAGGAGAAGAAAATAGAGTCTCCAAAATCTTTGGTACATCCATAATCCAAAGCATTATTCCTTAAAAAGGTAAAAAATAGAATTATTTTCAGCACTGTTTTTGGAATTATGGTTATGTTTATCTTTGAAGTCTTTGTGGCTATGATGTCACATCTTGCCTTGAGATCGGAAGTTATTGTGAGAGGCAGTTCAGAGTGAATGATCTGCTTCACGTGCCTCTTAAGTCATTCAATAACAAGTGTCCAAATTTTTACTTCACACCTGTATAAACGGTCACAGCAGTTTAGTTCAGTGTTGCACTGGCAAATCAAAGATCTCTGAAGTACCAAGTGAATTGTTGTCAAAGTATTTCGTTTTCTAATACCTGCCCACATTTCTTTGCTGCTGTTTCATTAGGTTTTTCAGTTCATCTTTGTTTTAGTCTTGTTGTCTGGAATAGTAGTGCAAAGCTTGAACTCAGTGTATGTTTTACTAGATGAATGAGTGAATTTGTAATCCACGTTACTGGCCAGAAAAAGTATTGAAGGGGAGATAAAGTCAAGATGTGGCTTTAGATTTTCCCATTTCACCTTCGAAGCTGTTTGAAAGTAGACCATGTGCTGACATTAAATACGTTTGCTGTACTATGCAGTTGTCACCGCTTCTGATTCCAGAACTTTCCCATCAGCCCACAGGGAGACGTTGTACCACTCAGTCAGCTCCCTCTAGCCTCAAATAACACTAATTTGTGACTGTTCTAAATTTGTCTATTCCATATAGTTCACAGAAATGAACCACACTGTTATGTAGTTTTTATCAGTAATCATATCCTTGCTGTTTTTACTTTCACTTCTTTAGTAGTTGTTTAAACTTGATTATTTGCCTTTTGAAAGAACTGGATGAGTTTTAGGTGTAGCAGATTTTCTGATCATTAGTTGGCATTAATAGGCATCACATTCAGTGATTAGGTCTATTACTAAAAAATGGTTCTTTCCATAGTATTGTGTATTTTAACATGCAAAATCTAGTGAGTACTGGGCATGTGTAGATGAATGAAGCAATGTCTGCCTGAGGTGGTTACAGCTGAATAGCTACTGCCACAGCACCTAGAAGACTGTGTGTATATGTGTATGGTCTTTTATTGTATTTTACCAGGATCTCTTTGATGTAAGTCAGAAGTATTTTATAACTTTCTCTCTATACACAGATTATCCTGAGAAATGTGAATTAATGCTTATCTTTTATACTCCAATTCTAGTTTGTTTATATATTCCACAAAGAACTGCATAATGTAACCATGGCCTTTGAGTTACATGTGAATAAATTACCTGCATTGGACTGTTCTCTGTTGTGCATACGGATCTTACTACTTTGTATTTATTTCAATAGGAACAACTTTTCAGCCCAATAGCAACTCCTATGTCAATCCTGATCACTTGAACTATTTCCGGTTTGCTGGACAGATCTTGGGATTAGCTTTGAATCACAGGCAGTTGGTCAATATTTACTTCACACGATCATTCTACAAGCACATTCTTGGTATGGGTTTACTATACTTCTGTGGACATTTACATTGCTTTTCTTATAGCTTTTAGAGAGAACTGATAAGCATTGCCATTTTTATTGAAATAACTGCTGTTATGATTAGAGACCATATGTGTTCCTAAGGTATCTGGGGGCTAGAGGGAGAGAACAATGTCCTTTTAAGAAGGAGTACATATAGACATTTTCCACTTGCATTTTAGTATGTATGTGTTTACATAAAGCATCCATTTTTATGCAAGTGTACCTAAAGTAATTGTCATTTCTGAAGCTTAGAACAGTTTCCTAAATAGCTGTTTCAAAGAAAGACTACATTGTAGAGATGTAGAGGGAGCAGCGGCTTCATTTAATGGATTTCTAAATTTAGAAATTAGCATCCATTTAAAACATAACCACAAATTTGATTATATTTTGCTCTTTTTCAGAGTATCTGTAGAGGGCAGCATTTTACCACTAAATAGGTAAAAGAAAGTCAGAAGCGTGTATTGTAACTGCTGTTTTTGCAAATTTTTAGGTATTCCTGTAAATTACCAAGATGTAGCATCTATTGATCCAGAATATGCCAAAAATTTGCAATGGATTTTAGATAATGATATTAGTGACCTGGGTCTAGAGCTGACTTTCTCTGTTGAGACTGATGTGTTTGGAGCAATGGAAGAGGTGCCTTTGAAGCCCGGGGGTGGAAGTATTCTTGTGACACAAAATAACAAAGTGAGTATCCAGATTTTCACCTCAGCCACCCTTAAAATGGCCCTGATCGCCAGTTTCTCTAAATTACTCCAGTGTTTGCTAGAAAAACTTTGTCATTGCTGGTAGATGAAAGCGCTTAAGGTGACCAAACCATCACATTGAAGACTCAACTCAGAAGACTGTTCCGGTCTAGAGCACTATTTCGTTAATTGTGGAAGTTAGGCATCTGCACTTTAAAAAAATCTGATTGGAAATATAAACTAAATGATGGTAATTGTGCAGTAATCACTATTGTATTTTAAAGTTAGATATTAAAGCATTTTGTATTTGAATGTGTGTATGTGGTGTATGCATGTGTGTGAGCAGGCATGTCTCCAGGGCAGATGTGTGTGGAGGCCCGGTGTTGACAGCGGGTTGTTTTTACTAACAGTTGCTCTTTTACCTTTATTTATCGGTGGGAGCATTTAAACAGTATTTATTGACACTCAGTGTAACTGTGTACTTTGGTGTGACAGTTGTTTTAGAAACTTATACTTTGGGGACACTTGCATGGGAGCAGGTGCATGTAAAGGAGTTCTCCCCACAAGTGGTGTGATCTGAGAAGAGGCTTACATGCACATCAGTTACTGTGTGACATCTGTCTATATAATGCTTTCTAGAGTCCATTGGTAAGTGAGAAAATGTGTGGAGGGCTAGTGTGTGAAGTGGACGTTAAGCTCTGTGGGTGCACACTGACTTCTCACATACTTGCAGCGACACCTGAGGACAGGCCTGTAGCAACACAGGGAAGGTCTTCAAAGAGCAGGGGGTGGCTGAGAGGACGTCTACCCCCTGTGTCCTCTGTGTGTATGTCTGAGTAGTGACTGAACATGAGGGACGTCTACCCCCTGTGTCTCTCTCTGTGTCTGAGTAGTGACTGAACATGAGGGACGCCTACCCCTGTGTCCTCTGTGTGTCTGAGTAGTGACTGAACATGAGGGACACCTACCCTGTGTCTTCTGTGTGTCTGAGTAGTGACTGAACATGAGGGACGCCTACCCCTGTGTCCTCTGTGTGTCTGAGTAATGACTGAACACTGTTTGTGTTTGTTCTGCCCTATTTTCTGAGGCAGTGAAACTGAAGCTCGCCATTTTGCTACACTGTCTGGCCAGTGATCCCCTGTGAGTCACCTTTGGCTATCCCCCTTAAGTTTGGGCTTACAGATCCACACCTCCTTTCTAGGCTTTCACACGTTCCAGGCATCTGAACTCAGGTTCCCAAGTTTACTCACTAAACTGTCTTTTCTGTACCAGATTAAAGTGTTTTGACACAGAAAAGAAATCTCAGTGTTTAAACCTTGTGTGTGTTTCATGTTCCAATAAATCCTACCTCTTGATTTTATATATGCAGTATACACATGTATAACAATTGTTTTTATTATTATGTGCCATCTATACATAGTTTGTTTTAAATTTGACTTAAAAATCGATGACATTTAATACAATACGATTTTATATTGCTGTATATATCTGTCGTAGTTAGGGTTTCTATTGCTGACTGAAACACCATAACCAAAAAGCAAGTTGGGAGGGAAAGGGTTATTTGGCTTATACTTCCACATTGCTGTTCATCACTGTAGGAAGTCAGGATAGGGACTCAGACAGGGCAGGAACAAGCTGATGCAGAGGCTATGGAGGAATGCTGTTTCCTGGCTTGCTTTGCCTGGCTTGCTCAGCCTGCTTTCTCAGAGAACCCAGGACCACCAGCCGGGGGAAGGCACCACCCATTATGGGCAGGACGTTCCCCATTGATCACTAATAGAGAAAATGCCTTACAGCTGGATCTCATGGAGGCATTTCCTCAACTGAGGCTTCTTCCTCTATGATGACTCTAGCTTGTGTCAAGTTGACACACAAAACCAGTAGTAGGATAGCTACTGAAATTTTATAAATTTGTAGATTTAGTAAAATGTGGAGTATTTTTAAAGGCCCAAAGACACAGACACCTTTTTAAAAGTGTATCTATTCTTTGAGAACTTCGTGCGGTGTGTTTTGATCACATCTTCCACTCCTGCTGCTGTAAGATCCATTCCCACCTCCTTACCTCCATCAAATCTGTCTTTTTTTTTTTTTTTATAGTCCATGAAGATCAGTTTTTGCCATTTATTTCCTCCTTTACTTCAGCATATGGGGCCATCTAGTGGTGTCTGGCCCACCTGTCAGGAGCTGTACCCTTAAAGAAAACTGATTGTTCACACCCCACCCCACCCCAGAAGCCATCAACTTGCAGTAGCTCCTCGGTTAGGGTCGTGGCTCACAAACGCCTTCCCGTCTGTACTAGACACCACTTCTATGAATTCGTGAGTGTAGTGGTCCTGTCATGTTCAAAAGAACAGGTTCTGTTTGATTGTTCCTGAGCTCTATCTCTTACAGTCTTTCTGTCTCCTAGTGATACCAGAGCCTTGGGGAGGGGTGTGATATAGATGTCCCATTTTTGGCTGAGCACTCCACTTACACTGTTCTCTGCATGTTGACCAGTTGTGAATTTCTGTGTTAACCACCAGCCACTGAACCAAGAAACTTATCTGATGAGGTGTAAGGACTGCACTAATCTATGGCTAGAGAGTGATACAAAATTAGAGGGAAGTTTGATCCTGTGTCCATTAGCAAAATAATAGGAGTAGGTTCATTCATGGGGCCTCTGAGCTCCCCAACTCTGGGTTCTTTGCCAGACTTACAGCACCAGGCTATACTGTGGAGTGGACCTTAACTGCATTCAGGAAGTGGTTGGTTACCCCGTGACATCTGAGCTGGTATTATACCCATTAGCACATCTATCATTATTATAGCTCACAGGGTTCAGAGCTGAGAAAGACTGTTGATGACTCTCACCCCCCAGGGGCACCTTCTTCTTAGCACCTTCTAGTTCTGTGAAAGCTAACCAGCAAGGATGAAGCGTCCTGGTCAGTACCAAGTTGATTTCTCCATGCCCTATGTTCAGTGTTTGCAGTGTCTTCTGCAGTAGGGACTTACATCAAATCCAGAGCAATTGTAATAGCCTGTACTGAAAACAGGTTTTACAGGTGTGTTTGACTACAGCTTGAGGGGAAATGTCCCATCCCTTGCATTGAGCTTTTTATTTGTCAGTCATGGTCACATTTTAAAACTCTTTGACTTTAATATTCTAGTCTATTGAATTGGGATAATGATAGAGAATTTTAACATTTTTGTTAAGTGAAAAAAAATTAGTTGTTTTTGGTGGTAGTTTATAAAATATATTCTTAGTTTTACATAGTTGTGAATTGAAAACTTTAGACTTTATATTTTATATTTACACAGAAAGGTCAAGTTCAGTTATTGGAAATATAATTGGGAGCTGAGGTTTTATTCACTCATACTTAGAAATATTTTTAGTCTTCACGTGACTTTATACACAAGGACAGAGAAACCCAAAGCCACGAACATCACAGCCCTGATCAGCCAGCCCTGGGATGTGTTGGGCTGTCGGCAACTTCGGTCAGTGCTGGGCAAGAGAAGCTTTTTCAATAGTGTTTGTACCCATGACTCAGTGCAGCTAGCCTTTGGGTAGAGTGAATGTTGCAGCCATGATTTATCACTCAGGATATGGAGCCCACAGTTCTAAGCACAGGACTGCAGTAGCTCCAGATCCTCCTCCACCCTTCAATGATACAAGTGGTGGCCATTCCAGCCTACCAGGAGACTACCCAACCCCAGGAGCTGATATAGCCTTCAGTGTCAGCCACCTGTTTGGAGACCCAATGGCCAATTTGGCTATGGCAGCTCCATAGCATCCCGAGGAAAGGACTTAGTGTACCAAGAGTTGCTGCACTTTGTGTCTGGGAACAAACTCAAATTTTTTTTTTGCTGTGGACATACCAAGAAGCTGAGGTTATTGGTCTTCCCCTACATATATCAGAACTAGAAAAATGCAATACAGTCATAATGTGCTTCTGCCCCCACAGAAAGACCTCAATGTTCCTGACCTCTATGTCCCCATAATGACCTTCTTCACATATGTGCTGCTGGCTAGGATGACACTGGGCATTCAGAAAAAGTTCTCTGATGTTTTTCTGTTGGCCTTGTAGCTGCACATGAATCTCTTGATATTTTAATTATTATCTTCAGGTGGGGCCCACAGTCAGCCGCACCCCACTGGTCACTCAGGCCATGGCCTGGCAGGGCTTTTGGTTCTATGGCCCCGGCTCTGCCATGGCCACAATATGTGGGTTTAAATTAATTTTCTGTGGTTCTATTTATCAATAAGACTCAGGAGTCAAAGGCTAGGATGAAAACTTACTGGTTCAGAGAGGTTGAGTAGCAACTAGCTGGCCTTACTTTTTGGCTGGAGACACAAGAGATGCATCTCTTCCCTCATTCCAGAACCAAAAGGAAAGCTCCAACTCTAGTCCCCTCCCTTCCCTTCCTGTGCATCTTCTCTTCCAAATTGCTGGCTTCTCTATGGCTAATTCAGGTCAGCTAGTCACTGGCTCTGCCCCCTTGATTCAAGGTAAACTTTATTTAACTGTTAATTAACAGTCTTGGAGTGTCACAGTGTGATCAAAATTATCCCACAACAGTCCTTCCCAGAGGTGTTGGGCCTTTGTGCAAGCACAGCACTGATGTGGGTGTTAATAGATGCTGGTCCTACTTTTGGACCTCTCCCTGGCCACTGTGTGCAATGAACTGAATACCTTTCATGTCTTGGCTTGTAGTGGTTACATGTGGAGATGATCCTCAGTGTGCTGGTAAGGGTGCTCTTTGGCAGTGATAGCTACTGTGTGGCCTTGGCCTGGACAAGTGTTTATGTACCTTATTGTGCATTCTGTGGGGACTGCAGCCTTGGGCTCTTGACATCATGGGGGCCCAGCCCCTCAGCAGTGTCTCCAGGTCGACATGACCCTGGGAGTAGCTGTCTTTCAGTTCCTCATCATACACTGGCTGACCTTCCACCTGGTCTAGTGATCCTGGCTCCAGGTGACACCGATTTTTCCATATATTGAAGATTTGGTTTCCTTGAAAAAAAAAAAAAAGAGGAAGAATGAATGGCAATGTGGTGCCAAAGCCTAGACCTCATAAGTTCAAGTCCAGTGGCCTTCATCCTGTGTGCAACAGTAATTAATATTGAAGAACTTGATTTTTTTAAAATATAATGAGTCAAGTCCTGTTAAACTGTAAATTGAAATAGTACAAAAAAAGAAAATAGTAATCTGCCTATATGTTTAAATCTGTATGAGCATAGTGAATGAAACAGTGACATTTATTATTGTTATTATTGTGCACCTGCCGTGTCGCATGTGTGGAGGTCAGAGGACAGCTGTGGAGTTAGCTCTCTCCTTCCACCTTTGTGGGTTCCAGGGATTGAGCTCAGGCTTGCACTACAAGTACCTTCGCCTCTGAGCCCCTTTTCATTGTCGGATTGGCCACCCTGCGCTCCATTTGCTGTTTCAGTTCACACGGATTGGCCACCCTGCGCTCCATTTGCTGTTTCAGTTCACACGGATTGGCCACCCTGCGCTACATTTACTGTTTCAGTTCACACGGATTGGCCACCCTGCGCTACATTTGCTGTTTCAGTTCACACGGATTGGCCACCCTGCGCTACATTTACTGTTTCAGTTCACACTGAAGGTCTGCACTCAGATAAGAGTATTGAAATCATAAAATCTTTGTTAAGTAAGTGATTCATTTCAACAAAAAACTGTAAACATTTTAAACATGATTCTTCAATGTGAATACTGTGTCTGGTGAGTAGATCCACCTCTCCTTTCAGATACATGGAATATGACAAAGTGGAAAGATCCTTCCATGCAACTCTGTGCTCTTCAGCTCTGTGTTTATGTGCATCTCCTAGCAGCCCCTTCCACCTTTACATAAGTTTTGTTTAGATTTTAAAAATATTTATTTTATTAGTTATTTTGTATATATGTCTTTTGTTGAAAGCTAGAGCAAAGGAAAGTGATAGATAAATAATTATAAATAAATGATAATATGTTCATTTTGAGGGGGGCCATTTATTGTGGTCTCATCTAAGGTTGGAATACTATGGTAATAAGGTTCTCAAAACTTTATTTAACTAGTTACTTGGTTGATTACAGAATTTTGTAATGATTAGGATTGGTAGTAGCTGTTAGTAACATAAATCAAGCATTAGTATGTTAATAATTCTCTCTCTCTTTTGAGATAGTGTCTTAGTTTCTTTTCTGATGCTGTGAAGAGATACCATGGCCAAGGCAATTTATAAAAGAAAGCATTTAATTGGTGGCTTGCTTTCAATGTAAAAGCGTTAGCGTCCATGATCATCATTGCAGAGATCATGGCATCAGGCGGGCAGGCATTGTACTGGAGTAATGAGTAAGATCCTGCAACCTGATCTGCAGTCAGACGGGGGAGGAAATAGTGATTGTGTGTGTGTGTGTATAAACTGAGAGTAGCTTGGGCTTTTGAAACCTCAAGAATTATCTCCAGTGACACACTTCCTTCAACAAGGCCACACCTCCTAATCCTTCCTAGTTTCACCAATTGCAGACCAAACATTCAAATATATGAACCTGTAGGGGCCATTCTCATACATATAGGATCTTCTGATGTATTACAGGCTAGCCTTGAACCCTGTGTGGGGACCAGGTTGGTCTCAAGTTGTGTAGTCCTCCTGCCTCAGCTTCTCTTCAGTGCTAGCTAGCATTACAAGTGTATGATGTCATACCCAGCTAAGATGTAAAATCTTTAAAATGTAACACATCTTAAATTAGTTCATTTGTCTTAAGATTGATACTAGCATTCACAAGGCAAAGAGAGGCGGCTCCTGAGTTCCAGCTGGAGTGTTAGTGTGAGTAGTAGTGGATGTTAGAAGTAATAGTTGTCAAGAAATGTTGATTTTTGTTACTTTGTTTGAAGGTGTTCTCCTTATAAAGAGATAAGGAAACACTTTAGAAACAACTTGGGGTTTATCGATCAATACAGTTTCTATCAGTCACGTTGTAAGAGTTTGTAATGCTAGAATCTTTATTATTCTACTGAAGAATAATTAACACCAAAATTCACTTGACTTTAGTGTGAAAACTGGGATATGAAGGAGCCGATAGTCACAGATCACCTGGTGATCGTGGTCTGGATAGTGAAGGAAATGTGGAAAGTCATATTAGAAGGAATAGAAGGAAGTGTGAGGAGAGAGTAGTGTAGTTGCAAGAATTAATTTAAAAAGAACATGTGTGGCGATAGTAGGACATGTGCTGTTCCGACAGATGTGGGGTGCAGCTACAGTGGGGGGTGCAGTTGAGGAGTGGGAATGTGTTCAGGCTTCACATTTAAGGTTTTGTGTATAAGTGTGTGGATATTTTGTATGTACATGTACATGTGTGGAGTATATGTGAATGGTTGCCCTAGTCCCCTGAGACAGGGTCTCTTACTGAACCAGGAGTTAGCCCTAGTGATCGTTCTGTCTGAGTTCCCCAGTACTAGGGGTTACAGACCTTTGTGAGGCCAAGCCTACCTTTTTAACCTGTGTGCTGTGTACTGGGCTCAGGTCCTCATTTGTTCAGCAAGCATTCACCCACTGAGCTACCACTTCTCTGACCTGAATGCTTTATAATTTGATATGGTCTCAAACAGTAGTTATCAAATAATACTTTATAAAATCAAAACCTTAACAAGAAAGTAATTTTTGTTTAGGGAAAGTGGGATCTTGTATAGCACTTTAAGCATATTTTCCCCCTTTTATTAAAAATAGATTCTTTGTTCATACAATATATCCTGATTACAGTTTCCTCTCCCTTTATTCCTCCTGGTTCATCTCCACTTCCCCTCCCTTCTAGATCCACTCCCTTTCTGTCTCTCCTTAGAAAAGAACGGGTTTCTAAGAGATAACAAAACATAATAAAATATAATAAGATAAAAAAAAAAAACCCATCACATTGAAATTGGACAAAGCAATCCAACAGAAGGAAAAGATCCCCAAGAGCAGGCACAAGAGTCAGAGACCCACTCGTTCACACACTCAGGAGTCCCATAAAAATACTATACTGAAAGCTATGGTATATATGCAGAAGACCTGGTGCAGACCCATGCAGGCCCTGCACTTGCTGCTTCAGTCTCTGTGAGTTCATATGAGCCTTGCTCGGTTGATTTAGAGGACCTTGTTCTCCTGGTGTCCTCCACACATTTTGTACCTCCTCTTCTGCAGGGTTCCTGTACCTTAAACGTATTACTCTAAATATAGTTTTAGTAAGAGTAGACATAAAACTAGAAGATGATGGATGCTAGTAACGAATGGACAGTTCTGCTGTTGTCACTTGCAGATGTTGTTAGGTGTGTGTATCCACACACTCCCTGAGGTCAAATCCTGGACATTTAGTATATATTACTGTTTGATTGTCTGGTACACATGTCAATCTCTCAAATAACTGAATGTAATTGGTAATAACTGATTAGTCCCTGTTGTAGGAAAATACTTTTGAGCGGTGGGCAAGTAGGATTCAGAGATGGTGGAGGGTTGAAAATAGAAGTGGCTGCTTTCCTTGTGCCAGATGAGGTGTGGGGGACTCACGAGGCATCGACTGTGACAGTTGTGTAGCCTCAGAGTTATGGAGAAATCCTGGTTTGCAGCTGTATATAACATACTGGCTCAGTGCCTTGAATAGCGTGAGATCAGTGCCAGAACAGTAGAAGGAAAGGAAGCAGGCATCCCAGTTTGCTTCCTGCTGCAGCTTGGGGATCACAGACTGACATGGAGGAAAATCTGAGCAGGATTCTGAGGCCGCAGCTGGCAGAGATCACAGAGGAGTGCTGCTTACTGGCTTGCTCAGCCTGCTTTCTTTCTTTCTTTTTTTTTTTTGCTTTTTTTTTTTGTTTTGTTTTGTTTTGGTTTTGGTTTTTCGAGACAGGGTTTCTCTGTGTAGCTTTGCGCCTTTCCTGGAACTCATTTGGTAGCCCAGGCTGGCCTCGAACTCACAGAGATCCACCTAGCTCTGCCTCCCGAGTGCTGGGATAAAAGGCGTGCGCCACCACCGCCTGCCTCAGCCTGCTTTCTTATAGAACCCAGGACCACTTGTCCTGGAGTGGTTCCACTCACAGTAGGCTGGGCTCTCACACATCAAAGGTTAATCAAGAAAATTCCCCACAGACTTAGCTATCTGCTGGAGACATTCTCAGTGAGGTCTCTTCCCAGATGATCTGGTTGTCATCACCACAGCAGGCTTTCTTCATTCCTGGGGGTGAGGAGTATGTATAGTATTTGCACCATAGTTTTTAACTCCACAAAGTCTGACTTGGAAGCGTTTTAAAGAAGACATAAGTGATCTGATAGAGTTTATGTACACATGTGATAATTCTGTGCCAAATACATTTTTTATTACTTGCTGAATTTTAAGTGATTCAGCTTCCTATAAGGAAAATATGGTTTAAGATAAAATGCATTATAATTCTAATGTTTAGGAAATCGAAGCAGAAGGTTTCTAAGTTTAAAACAGTCCTAGGCTACATAGTGAGATCTATTTCAAAAGAGAAAGTAAAAAATTTTAAATAGTAGGTAAAGTAAGCTTTTTTCGTTTGGTTTTTGTTTGTTTCGAGACAGGGTTTCTCTGTGTGTCCCTGGCTGCCCTGGAACTGATTCTGTAGACCAGGGTGGCTTTGAACTCAGAGATCCGCCTGCCTCTGCCTCCCGAGTGCTGGGATTAAAGGCGTGAGCCACTGTGCTCAGTTTTAAGTAAGCTGTTTTAACTCAGAATTGAATTGGCTATGGTGAAATTAGCCAGATTCAAAGTATGCACAAAGTGTATTTGATAGATGCATACATTTGTTTTATAACGTATTATTATTCAATAAGGTAGCAGTAAGGTAGCAGCTCCTATTTTTACATCTTGGAATATATGCTCATAAAGAAAGCCTTTGCCTTCAGAGATACTACATTCTAATGAGGTATTTTGTTCCAAAGAACTGGAAGTACTCCCATTCAATACTCCAAAATTACTTCTGCTTTTATTTTCTGTGGTTCTGGGGATGAAACCCCCTCCTTGTATATGTTAAGCAAATGTTCTACCAGTAGATTACATCCTCAAGCCTCAAAGGAGACCTAAGCAGGCTTCACTTGGGGAATAGCCATAAGGCCAAGGAAACAGGAGTGGAATGGGATTAGAGTCAAGATTATTTATGGCTGTAAAGACTAGAAAGTATATTTGGATTTTCTTTTCTTTTTTTTTTTTTAAAGATTTATTTATTTATTATGTATACAATGTTCTGTATGTCTGCAGGCCAGAAGAGGGCACCAGATCTCATTACAGATGGTTGTGAGCCACCATGTGGTTGCTGGGAATTGAACTCAGGACCTCTGGAAGAGCAGTCAGTGCTCTTAACCTCTGAGCCATCTCTCCAGCCCTGGATTTTATTTTCAACTCCCAGAAAGTCAGTAAGGAAAAGAGCACTGTGACTTTAATGTATGTAATCTGTGTATCTTCAGTCTCCTCTGGCTGTGGTGTGGAGGAACAGCAGTTCAGAGGTACAGATGGGAACAGGGATGGCATGTACAGTCTGTTGGTCTGCTAGAGTGGAGTTACTGCCGCCGAGCCAGATCGAGAGTGCTTATGCTTGGTGTGCAAGGAGTCATGGGGATAGTTGGCAAAGATTTGGGCCTGATGGCTCAGCAAATGTGTTTACTGGTTTGCTGAGGGGTGAGTATTGGTTCCAAGTTAGTTCTAAACCCTTTTCTCTTACATGAGAAACAGCTGTATCACTACTGGCTTAGCTATATGAAATTTAAAATGTAATCATCACAAAACTTTCTTTTTTATAGGCGGAGTATGTCCAGCTTGTTACTGAGCTCCGAATGACAAGAGCCATTCAGCCTCAGATCAATGCTTTTTTACAGGGTTTTCATATGTTCATCCCACCGTCCCTCATACAGCTGTTTGATGAGTATGAATTGGTAAGGAAGAGCACGTTCTTTCTTGTTACCCTAGAGTACAACTCCCATTTAATGCAATTCAGAAATCCCTTGAGGCTTGAGGATGTAATCTACTGGTAGGACACTTGCCTAACATATACAAGGAAGGTGCTTCATCCCCAGAACCATAGAAAAAAGCAGAAGTAATTTTGGAGTACTGAGTGGGATTTATTTAATGAGGCATTATTGTTTAGAATTTATTAACAATATTAACAGTTCTTAATGTGAAATGTCGTGAGGTAGGATAAAGAGAAAAATGAAAGAAGTTTTTAATGTCTTTGACATGGAAGATGTGGAAAGGCCTGTCTTTCCAGAAGCTATGTATTCCACGTTGTTTCTGAAATTGTAGCTTGGTTACATGGAGGTGAAGGTGACTATTCCTAGCCCCGTATTTAAAGAGTTAAGAGGGGCTTTTCTTGTATTTGTGTATCTTCTCTACTTTGTTATTTTAATGTCTGTGTATGTATATTTACACCATTATCATATATATAATTTTATAATTCTCTATTTCCATCCTTTGAGTGGTCTACTTTCTTTGTTCGAGTCCCCAATGGATGTTTTGTTTTGTTCTTCAATTTGCCTGCCTTTTACTGTGACCTAATAGAATTTATACTTTTATATTATCTGTGTCTGATTTTTGTCTGCTTCCTTTTTGTTGTTATTAATAAATTACTGTCAAACTTGTTGAGAAGTCTAAAATTTTAACAAGACACAGTATTTTAAAGAGAGCACAGCTGCTGTGGTAGTTACTGCTCTTGCTACTGTGACGTGTCTGAGAGAGACGAGCCTGAGGGAGGAAAGGTGTTCACTGATTCGTGTTTGAAGGTATATATAGTTCATTATGGTGGCCAAGGCATGGAGCAGGGCTGCTCCTCGCTGTGGGAGCAGGGGCATTAAGGATGCTTGTTCACATCTCGGCAGACCAGGGAGGAAAGACCCAGAGACAGATTTGGCTGAAAGTAGGGGCCTTACAGTGGAATAACTGGACAAGGATTGTGTTAGCTCTTTAAAGCATGGGAGAATTCTGCAGAGAATTCATGTAGGCCTGGACACTTTTTGACTTGGATGATTTTTGTTTCTTCCATCTTGTTGCTTGCTATAGATCTGTTAAATTCTTTATCTCATTTTGTTTTAATTTCGGTAAGTCCTACAAGTCTAGATATTTCTGTATTTCTCCTAGAGTATCCATTTCAGTGTAATACGGTTTCAAGGTATGTCTATGGTTTTCTGGATTATATTGGTAACTATTGATGCCTTCATTTTCATCTCTGATTCTGTGAGCTTGAATCTTCTCTTAGTTTTGCTATAGGTTTCTTTATTTGTTTATATTTTCAAAGAATCAACTCTTTGTTTCATTGATTTTTGTATTTTTAGGGTTTCTATTTCAGTAATTTCTACCATGATTTGAGACCTGTTATTTTTTATTATTTTTAACTTTAAAAATTGTGGGGCTGTCTGTCTTTCTGCTTGCTGTGGCATGCATGTAGGGACCAAAGGACAACTTAAAGTAGTCGGTTCTCTCCTTTGGCCATGTGGGCTTCTGGGATCTAATCAGGTCATGAGGTGTGGTGACAGGTGCCTTTACCTGCTCAGCTATCTCTCCAAATTTCTGTTGTAAATGTAGGTATTTATAGCTGTCAACTTCTCTCTTAGGACTGCTTTAATTTATCTTGCAGGTTTTGGTGTGCTGTGTGTTCTTTTCCTTTCAATTCTAGGAAGTTTTTTTCTTTAATGATTCATTCATTATTTAGTAGTGCGTTGTTTAATCTCCCTGAGTTTGTATAGTTTCCCTTGCAGCTTTATTCTGTTGTGGTCAGATAGAACGCAAGAAGTTAATTTAGTTTTGTGTGTATTTGTTGAGACTTGCTTTGTGTCCTAACATGATCTACCTTAGAGAAAGTTGAGTGGACTGCCGAGGAGACTGTGTATGCCTCAGTCAGAGTTGGACACATGTTCTGTAGTCCACTTGCTCTATGATGTCATGTGATTCTAATGTTTCTGGTGTGCTTCTGCTCTGTTGATAGCAGTGCTGCATACCCAGCCCCAGGGGAGAGTTTTCCTTTTTCCCTTTCTGCTGTTGCCCTGAGTGGGGCTCTTTCCCTAGCTGTTTAGAATGTCCCTTGCTTTTCTACTGTCTCCCCCATACCCCAGTTTTCCCCAGCTTACTTTCTTGTGCCTTTGGCCAAGTGTTCCTGAATGTTGCCTGCTCTGTTGGGTTTGGCAGGTTTACCTGTTTTGAAAATAAGTGAAAAACAAACAAAAAATACTGAGGTGTTTTTTTTTTTTTTTTTTTTTTTTGGTGAAACTCATCCATATTGTCGCACATAATTGTAATTCTCTGGACAGTGCTTTATGATGTCAGTTCCCTTTTGTCACTCCTGCTCCTGAACATTGGTGGGTCTGTACAGTTCGACTGTTTCAACTAGTTGTGCTGTAGCTACTGTAGTTTCTCTTTATGAGAGTGTGCGCATGTTCTGTGTGCATGGAGTCTCATCATAGAACAGGGTCATGCTGCACCAGGAAAGGAAGCTTCATAATTTTGGGTGCTTACTTAAGGATTCAGGTTATAGTAGCTCCAATAGCCTGTCATCAGTCCCTGTGGGTAGAGAGTGCAAGTAGAGATGAATGTCAGATTGAAAATAATAACAAAGATTATCCCTAGGACATATGTAACACAATTCCACTTAGAAGCCTCATGCCAGATGTTGGCATGGCCATCCTCCCATATTGTGCTGCCTCTGTCTTACCTAAATATCAAAACTCCGAGTCAGAGGAATTCTAGGCAATCTAATTTCTATGACTCATGTTCCATTAGTGTAGCCTTTATAATATGTAGATTACATCTAGTTCTAACAGTTGTTTTGTATGTGCATCTGTGAGTATTCACACACAGCTGTATTTTTTATTTGTGTTTGGAGACAGGGTTTCATGTAGCCCAAGCTGGCGTCAAATTTGCTGTTTAGCTGAGGATGACTTTGAACTTCTAAATCATCCTGCCTCCACCTCCAAAGAGCTAGGATTACAGGTGTAGGCCACTTTGTTGTATCTTAAAACGTTCATTTTTTTTAATTGTATTAAAAATAAATTATTGCCTAGGTGTGGTGGTGCATGTCTTTTAATCCTAGCCTTCAAGGGGGCAGAGACAAGCAGATCTCTGTGAGTTCAAGGCCAGCTAGGGCTACACAGTAAGACCCGGTCTTACTCCCTGCCCCCCTTCCCCCCCAAAAAAAAAACCCCCTCAAAACAATCTTGTTTAAAAACAAAAAGGAAGAGATTAATTGGGACTTACAGTACTTTTGCTATATGTACTTTCTTGTGAATTTCTCTTTTGTTATTTGTCATCCTAACTTTTCCCTTAGTTATAAGGAATTACAAAATAAATCATTAAATGTCACCACTCTAGAGGTGGTGGGAGCTGGGAGAGTGGAGCCCCCAAATGAGGTGGATAAACTGTGGTGCAATAGCCAGTCTGATTCAGAGCATCGGACGATTTTGAGTCTGAGGGTTGAGTGTACATGAGCCAAGTGTGCAGTGCAGATCACACGTGGCAGGTAAGCTGCACGTGGTAGATAAGCCACATGCAGCAAAGACTTCCATGAAGGCAGGTAAACGAGTGCCAGTGGCAGTTGGAGCAGATCGCTGAAGTAAACTCACTCCTTTCCACTACACCTGGGAGGGCCACGAAAATACATGCCAAGAACAGATCTGTGGTTTTGAAGAAACTGACGTCCCAAGACTCTTGTCTTGGTGTCTTGGAGTTTTCTCACAAGCATTCAGAAATCTCCGTATATACCTCCCTTCTTGGCCTATGTTCTGGCAATAAAATAATGAAGCAATGTCTGTTAAGTGTGTAAAACAAAAACAGAACAAACAAAAAACCCATGCTACTTTCAATTCTTTCATGGAGACGAGAGGCCAGTGGATCTCTGTGAGTTCCAGGCCAGTCTGGTCTACACAGTGAGACCATGTCTCAAAAAAAAAAAAGTGTTTTTTTTCTCTCCTTAAATTACAACAAATATGATATTCATAGAAGAGTTCAAATTTTTTAAGAGTGCAGTTGTAATAATTATTTCATAATTTTATTCATAATAATTTTGGAATTTTATTCATAATTATTATAAGAGAATAATGATATTAAAAGCTTATCTTTAGTCTGAAATGGAAGATGATTAAACTCATGAATTCTAAGAAACATGTAAAATTCATTTCCATGCTCTTTTGCAGATCTGTGTCAGCCTACCAGGGAGCAGAGTTTTCTCAGGGGGTTCAAGTAAAGGAGTCCCTTAACAAAGGGACTATTATCGCAGTGCTTATAAGGAATAAAGAAGATCTGGCAATAGTAGGAAGCCTTTGTTGTGGCTGCTGTTGAAAGAGACGGGTAGAAGAATTGTAGTGAAGGGCCCTGTGTGAGAGTGAATTGCCACGGAGAGGCTCTGTGGTACTAGATACAGTTTAAGAGACAGGGTTACTACAAAACTATAGTGCTGAAGCAAGAAGGGAACAGAGATCTCCTAACCTGTGGGCCTACCTGCTTTTCAGTGGCCAGACTCTTCCTGAAGTTAGTAAGGAGGAGAGCCAGTCTGCAGAGAGGAGCCTAGAGAGTGCATCAGGAGTGCCCCAAAGAACCACTCACGCAACTGGCAAGGAGGACTGTGGATACTCAGCGACAGTTCTAAATCATGTGGTCTTGGGATGAGCGCTAGGGCCTTTGTTGATGTGGGCTGTTATACCAGTGGCTAATTGCTGCATTTGAAATTAAATTAGAAGTGAGAAGTGCTTTATTAGTTATATTAACACAAATAACATATTTATTAATTTAGAAATGAAAACTATTCCAAGAAGAGAACAAAAACAGTGAGAAAAGTGACCCTGGTTTTGTAAATTTGCCTGGCTAAATAAACCATAGATTCTCATATCTGCTTCCGTTACAGTCAGTTGCACTTCGCTATTTGGTTGAAGTAGATGAAGAAAATCCAGTTTCATGTGGAAAGCATGAAAGAGACTCTTACTGACCTATTGAATAGATTTCAAAACTCCTCAAGGTTCTCAGACATTGTTAGTTTATAGTTCTTACAAGTCATGACTTTGAAATCTTTCCCTCCCCTCACTGAGGTTTCCAGCTATGGGACGTGAACTGGTTCACATACACAGGTGCTCTCTTTGTTCCTTCCCCTTGGAACACTTGATGAGTATTCGGGCTTTCTTGGTTAACTTTAGTTATATGGCGTAGATTTGTGTGTTTGATGATACTTAGGAGGACTGCGGATGTTGCTTTGTGGTTGTGTGCTTGCCTAGTACATACAAGGCCCCCAGGATCCATGCCTAGCACTGCAAACAAAGCCACTTAGAAAATGCTGATTTTTTTTATTACGTTGGAGAAAATTGACTTCAGAAGATATGAATTACTCCAAATAGAATTCATATGAGGCTGAATCCTTTTTTTTTTAATAAAGAAAAAAATGATTATTTGTTGATGAACTTTCCATTTGTTTACTATTCAGGCGTTTGTTGTCACTTTCATGTTGAAAATATGATCTAGTGGAATTTAACATATTTGTAAAGAATATAAAAATAAAGTGAACCAGAGGGAATACTTACAGAATTGTTGCACATAGAAATTTTGTTGTGTATGTTTACTCTAAATATCCAAGCTACCACCCTTTTTATGTTTTATATTGTATCAAGTAGATCCATCCCCTCATGTCACATTTAAAATATCACCACGGAGGGTTCTTCCTTATGTAGTGCTTATTATTGATGGCATGTAGAAATGGTCACAGAAATGAACTGGGTTTATATGGGATTAGTTTCTAATTAAGGCAAATTTACTGTTTAAATGGAATGACTTTTTTTCCCCAAAGAAGATTAAGGAAATATTTTTCTTCTTCCCCCAAGGAGCTACTGCTTTCTGGCATGCCAGAAATTGATGTGAATGATTGGATAAAAAATACAGAATACACAAGTGGCTATGAAAGAGAAGATCCAGTCATTCAGGTAACACCCCTCTGGAGCTTAGAATGAAGTTATGTTTGCCATTTAATTTTGTAAGCTCTTAGTTCTGTTGGATGGGAATACATATCCATTAACAAAATAAAGATTTTGCATAAATTCTTCTTTGGGGGATATTGCATATGAAAGTCTTATGTGAAATCATCTTTGATAAATGAGTTTCAGAGAATGAAATGTGCTTTATGAATATTGCATGGTCTCTGTTTCTAATACGTCTACAGTTGCTCTGAAATAGCTAAATTGTGGTTATTCTTGGTAGTGGTTCTGGGAAGTTGTGGAAGACATCACTCAAGAAGAGCGAGTTCTTCTTTTGCAGTTTGTTACTGGCAGGTAAGAAGTGCTTTTATGATAACATTGAGAGAGTTATTGTATTGCATTTCTAATGACCAAGACAGCAATCACAGAAAAACAACCAAAATGAAGAACCAATACTCTGAATTTGTTTCTTACACCTCTGTCCATATTTTAGGTATTAAACAAATGATTATTTACATATTGAAAGTAGAAATCATTTATAGTAGTACTAAATCTCTAATATATTTCAGAAACTTTAATTTTTAATATATTTTATGTTCTTGGTTAGTTTAACAGTAAAGGCACTCAGTTTGTGTGGTCACACATGAACACACACACAGTCTCTCTGATTCACACTGTCTTAGTTTGGATTTCTATTGTGTGACAAAATACCATGACCAGAAAGCAAGATGGGGAGGAAAGGGTTTATTTGGCTGAAATGTCCACATTGTAGTCCATCATTGAAGGAAGTCAGGACAGGAACTCAAAGGGGGCATGAACCCAGAGGTAGGAGCAGATGCAGAGGCCTTGAGGGGGCTGCCCTTGCTCCACATGACTCTCTCAGCCTGCTTTCTATACAGCCCAGATCTACCTTCCTACCCTCAAAGTGGGCTGTGCTCTCCCACATCCATCATTAATCAAGGAAATATCCCACAGACTTGCCTACAGGCCAATTTGATAGAGGCATTTTCTTAATTGAAGTTCCCTCTTCACAGATGATCTAACTTCTGCTCAAATTGATAAAAAACCAACCAGCACAAGTGTGAATCTATATAGTATATATGTAGTTTTTAAAAGACCATTATTTTCTTATTTTAAAAGTATTATACAACCATTTTAGACAATTGGAAAATGGAGAACATGAAAGAAAATGAAGTTCCCATCAGGTAATCTCACCATCCAGAGGTGGCCACAGTGATCCATTTGTTCTGTGCTCCATATTTAAGCCATACAAAAGAAAACTAGTTGACAGATTATAGACTAAAGATATGAAAGAAAGCCTTGTTAAATTTTTTTTGCCTTTGAATGTTAAATATTCAGAGATTTTGAATAATTTAATTAAAATAATTAAGCATTATATTTTTAAGGCTAGATAATTTATATAGATAAACCAAAAAACAGACAAAATTAACAACCAAATCACCTCTAATCTTAATCCCTAAAGATAACCAGTTAATTTTTATGTTACCATTCTATATATGTAAATTTTAGTTTTTTAAACCATGTTTCTTGTTTTATATCTTCTTGAAATTTTCAGTGTTCCTTTTATAGATTTATTCAGTTTTAATAGCTTGTGTGTTCTTAGGTCTTAAACTTTATTAGTAAAGCTTCCTGTTTCATATAATGCTATAAAAATTAAGGAATTCTAATATATGTATTTATATAGGGTGACGTTAATATGGGAAGATTGGTATAAGATTATGTTGGACTGGGAATGTAGCTGAATGGTAGGACTGTCCAGTGAGCACACAGAAACTCCTCAGCACAACACTACAGAAAACAAGAGGATATTCATTTTTATACCTCAGTCTCTGTAATAGTTCATTTACCTTTCAGAAAGGTGTCGACGTTGATGTTGTTGGGGAATGAGAACTCAGTTCCCCCTTTTCCCCTTGGCTAGGCAGGAGATTGAACTTATTTCCTCCCTTCCTCCCTCTCTCTCTCCCTCCCTCCCTCCCTTCCTTCCTTCATTTATTTGAGACAGGGTTCCACTGTGTAGCTCTGGCTATCCTGGAACTCACTCTATAGGCCAGGCTGGCCTCAAACTCACCGAGATCCACCTACCTCTGTCTCCCAAGTACTGGGATTTAAAGGTGTGCACCACCACTGCCCAGCTCAAACTTTTTTTGTTTTTAAATCAACACAATATGTGTTCATTTGAACTTTTTTTTTTTTGTTTGTTTGTTTTTTTTTTTGGTTTTTCGAGACAGGGTTTCTCTGTGTAGCTTTGCGCCTTTCCTGGAGCTCACTTGGTAGCCCAGGCTGGCCTCGAACTCACAGAGATCCGCCTACCTCTGCCTCCCGAGTGTTGAACTTTTTTATTGTATACTTTTTTGTATAATTTCAATTCCTATCTTATTTTTGCCCATTACTCCAGTCATTAAAAAATTAGCATTAAGCATCTTTTTAATATATTGACATTAGTTGTGCGTATATTTTTGTAAATTTATCATTTTTCTTTTGGCTTTAACATACAGGGTCTTAAAGAATTTAATTTTATAAACTGAAAACCTTAAATTACTGTTAGCAAATTATCAGTACTTTATATAAATCCTTTATTCTCAAGATTATATATTTTTTTAAATATGTGTGTATATATATATGTTTGTGTTGTATATATATGTGTGTGTTCTGTGTGCACTTCTTTGTACAGGCACACATTCACATCAGCATTTGTGTGTGGAGATCAGAAGTCAACAGCAGCTGCCCTCTTTTATTGTTCTTCATCTTGTTTTTTGCACATGCTTTCTCAGTGAGCCTGGAGGGCACTGATTGGTAGTGAGCTCAAGGGATCAGCCTGTCTCCACTTCCACAGTACCAGCATTACAGATGTGCCACCTGCTTTTATGTAGTGCCAGGAATTTGCACATTGGTCCTCATGCTTAGGCAGGCAGCAAGCACTTTATCAACTAAGCCACCTCCCCACCCCATCTACATTTTTTGTTAGCTGTTTAATTTTTACATCCCCCTCCCCTTTTTTTTAAATTTAATGTTACTATTTTTTTTTCAGGTTTCTCCCTAACCCCTAAATGGCTCATCTCTTTCATTATTCTCCTCCTCTGTCCTGCCCCCTGTTGGTTGTATTTGCTCTTTTTAGGGGACCCACCACCCAGCTCCCAAATAAGTCATAAATGGAGACTTATTCTTAATTATGAATGCCTGGCCTTAGCTTGACTTGTTTCTTGCCAGCTTTCCTTAACTTAAATTATTCCTTTTGCCCCTGGGCTTTGCCCATTCTCTTACTTCTGTAAATCTTACTCTTACTCCGTGGCTGGCTGTGTAGCTGGGTGTCTGGCCCCTGGAGTCCTCCTCCTTCTCTGGCTACTTCTTTCTTCCCAGATTTCTCCTATATGTTCTCTGCCTACCAGCCCTCCCATCCTTTATCCTGCCTTACTATTGGCTATTCAGTTCTTTATTAGACCATCAGGTTTTTAGACAGGCACAGTAACACAGCTTCACAAAGTTAAACAAATGCAACATAAACAAAAGTAACACACCTTAAAATAATATTCTACAACAGCCCCCAACCCACCCAACCTGATCCCTCATGTTCCTATACCCCATCCTCCCTGGCCCCTGACTCCCCTACCACCCCCAGTTTACTTAGGAGATCTCTTCCATTTCCCCTTCCCAGGGAAATCCATGCATCCCTCTTTGGGTCCTCCTTGTTATCTAGCCTCACTGGGGCTGTGGATTATAGCCTGGTTATCCTTTGCTTTATATCTAATATCCACTTATGAGTGACTATATACTTTTTTTGTCTTTCTAGATCTGGGTTACCTCACTCAAGATGATTTTTTTTTTCTAGTTCCATCTATTTGCCTGCAAATTTCATGATGTCATTGTTTTTTACTGCCAAGTAGTATTCCATTGTGTAAATGTACCACATTCTCTTTATTCATTCATTGGTCGAGGGACATCTATATTGTTTCCAGGTTCTGGCTCTTATAAATAATGCTTCTATAAACATAGTTGAGTAAGTGTCCTTGTGGTATGATTGAGCATCCTTGGGTATATGCCCAAGAGTAGTATCATTTGGGTCTTGAGGTGGATTGATTCCCAATTTTCTGAGAAACTGCCATATTGACTTCCAAAGTGGCTGTACAAGTTTGCATTCCCACCAGCAGTGGAGGAGTGTTCCCCTTGCTCCACATCCTCTCCAGCATGAGCTGTCACTTGTGTGGACTTTTGTTCACGGTATACAGAATAGTAGGGCTTTAGGGGTGCTTTGTGCCATAAAGCTTAAAGACTAATTCAACTTAGATGTTAATAGTGACTACCTTCTGGTACTCACTTATTCATTTATGCCAAGGACTGAACTCAGGACTCACTCCTGTGTGTTGGGCAGGCAACCTTGCACCGAGCTCATCCTCAGCCTGTTTGTTTGTTTGTTTGTTTGTTTGTTTGTTTAACTTGTCTTTTAAATTTGGTTGTGTGAAGAACAGTAGTAGACTGTTTATCCAGACCCTGAAATACCATGGTACAATTTGTGTAAGGGTTAGTGATAGCACTTCTTTTCTCATCCTGTCTTAATAAAGTGATGTTACTCTTGAATCTTGCCTTTATAAATAATTAGAACAGTTTAACATTTTATTCTTGGTCACTCTGTTAATTTTATAGATAAAAATGATAACACATAGACTAATTAATATTGTGTTTTTAATTTTAAAAGATATATCTGTCTATTCTATTGTCCAAAGGAAGAATGCTCATGCATTTGTGACTTATTAACAGTTTCCAGATTTTTGCTCCCTATATGACTGGGGATTGAACCCAGGGCCTCATGTATGCTAGGCCAAGTGCTTTACCACTGAGCCATATCATAGAGCCCCCTGTTTACTTTGTCTTTTTTTAAGTTGAAAATAGTTTTTTTCAGACAATGTATTCTGATTATGGTCTCCCTCCCCCAACTCTTCCCAGGTCCTCCCCCTCTCCAAATCCACACACTTTAGTTCCTCTGTTAGAAAACAGAGGCTTCTAAAGGAAGAAAGAACACCAGACCTGAAGCAGGACAGAACAAACAGGGGGAAAAGATCCATAGAAAAGCACAAGAAACAGACACCAACATCTCCATTCCCACACACAGACAATCCATAGAAACAGAACTGGAAACCATGATATATAACCTTACAGGTTAAAAAGACCTGATAATATAAGACAAAGAACGTATAAAATATTATTGAATTGGCCATGGGACATACCCTTCAGTGTGGTTTGTATACCCAGTGAGACTCCATTAGAGAAAACTAATTTTCCCTTTGCATGTGCTTGTCAATTGAAGATAGCTTCTGGGTTTGGGATGGGGATCGTGTCTACTTACTCCTGCAGCACTGGGACCCCATCTGGCATAGACCTGTGCAGGCCTTGTGCATTTGACATCAGTCTCTGAGTTCCTATGTGTCTAGAATGTTGTGTCTAGAAGACCTTGTTTCCTTGGTGTTCTTCATTCTCACTGACTCTTACAGTCTTTGTGCCTCCTCTTCTGCAGTTCCCTAAACCCTAAAGGGAGGGAGTTGATGGTTAGGACTGAATGTTCCAAGGTCTCTCACTCTCTGCACTTTGTCCCATTGTGGGTCTCTGTATTTGTTCCCATCTACTGCAGACGGAAGCTTCTCTGATGATGGCAGAGTAAGACACTGATTTATGAGTCTAGCAGAATGTCGTTAGGAGTCATTCAACTACTATGTTCCTTTGGCAGAACTGTAGTGTTTGGGTTTCTTCTAGGTCCATGACCTCTTGATCTCAGGTTGTTGGTGCCCTGAGCAGTGTTGGCCATGGGTTCTATCTTATGGACTGGACCTTAAGTCCAGTCAGTGACTAGGTACTCTCACAACGTTTGTGCCGCCGTTGCCCCAGTGTATTGTGCAGGCAGGTTACAGATCAAGGGGTTGTAGCATGGCTAGTGTTTACTCTTGTCCTCTGGTAGTGTGCAGAGTCCCTTTCAATATCATAAATACTAGTCAGTAGGGATGAAGGCTTTAGGTAGGCACCGGCTGGGCTTGTCCATGGTCAAGCTGTTGGGTCGGTGTCCCCTTAACTGTCAGTTTCTGGAGAGCAGCCAGTATGCCTTGGCAATAGCCTGGGTTGTTTGAGTGTTTCCATGGGACCCTTTGGCCAACAGCTTGATTAGATGTGGAACTGGAGATTTCATTTGGTGGTGAGAAATGTCTAGTAAGGGCTTAATCTCCGTGTTATTTGGTAATCTCATTTAGCTTTCTTTCACATATGAGTATACTTTAAGTTCCACTGTATTACGTTTCCATATGACCTTAGATTTAGTTTTCTTTCCTCGTATCCTTCCTCCTTCCTCCTCCCCATTTGATCATTCCATTTGATCTCCTACCCCATCCATCCATAGCTGTCTGTTCTTTTTCCCATTACTAGGGAGATCTATGCCTCCGCAGTCCCTTACTCTATACCAGTGATTCTCAACCTTCTTAATGCTGTGACCATTTAATGCAGTTCTTCATGTTGTGGTGACCCTCCCCACCATAACATTGTTTTCATTGCTGCTTTATAACTAATTTTGCAACTGTTATGAACCATAATGTAAATATCTGTATTTTCTGATGGTCTTAGGTGACCCCTGCAAAAGGGTCATTTGGATTCCAAAGGGGTCGCAACCCAAAGGTTGAGAACCACTGCTCTACGTCTAACTTCTGTGGTTATATGGATTGGAGCCTGCTTATTGAGGAAGACTCAACAGCTAACATCAACATATAAGCAAATACATACCTTATTTGTCTTTTGGGGTCTATTACATCACTCAGGATGGTATTTTCTAGCCCCATCCATATTGTGGGATATTACTTTAACTATGTGAAGGTTTGTTACATTTGTTTATGCTGCATTTATTTAATTACGTAAAGGTGTGCTGCTGTTTCACCTTGCCTGCCTAAGGCAGCTGATTGGTCTAATAAAAAGCTGAACAGCCAATAGCTAAGCAGTACAGGGATAGTCAGGGCTGGCAGACAGAGAGAATAAATAGGAGGAGGAATCTAGGCTCGAGAGAGAACAAGAGAAGGGGAGAATGAGGGAGATGCCCAGGGCCAGCCAGGCACGGAGTAGGACATACAGAATGAAAGAAAGGAAAAAGCCCTGAGGCAAAACATAAATGAAAAAAATCAGGTTAATTTAAGTTATAAGAGGTGGTGGGACACTCATAAGATAAGTCTGAGTAACCAGTAAGTCTGTGTCATGATTTGGGAACTGGTTGGTGGCCCAAAAGAAAGCCTGATACACATCCGTTTATCTGCAAATGTCATTTTTTTAACAGTTGAGCAATAGTCCATTGTGTAAATGTACCACATTTTCTTTATCCATTCCTCCTTTGATGAACATCTAGGTTGGTTCCAGGTTCTGGCTGTTATGAACAGAGCAGCAGTGAGCATGGTTGTGCCGGTGTCTGTGTAATAGGATGTGGAGTCCTTTGGACATATGCCTGAGAATGGTCAAGTTAGATCTGGAGGTAGATCTATTTCCAGCTTCCTGAGGAACCACCACACTGGTTACCATAGAGGGTGTACAAGTGTGCACTCCCACAAACCCCCACATCCTTAACAGCATGAGCTGGCATTTGTTTTATTGATCTTGGCCATTCTGACATGAAATCTAAAAGTAGTTTTGATTTGCATTTCCCTGATGACTAAGGGTTTTGAATATTTCTTTCAGTGTAACTCAGCGATTTGTGTTTCTTCTTTTGAGAATTCTCTGTTTACATCTATACCCAACTTTTATTTTTATTTTTTTAAGAAATTTTTTTTATTCATTTTACATACCAACCACAGATCCCCCTCTCATCCCTCCTTCTGCATTCCCTCAGCCTCCCCCCCCACCTCTCACCCCTCCTCCAGAAGGGTAAGACCTCCCATGGGGAGTCAGCAGAGCCTGTTACATTCAGCTGAGGCTGACCATGCAGGTTCCACAACTGTCCACCTAAAGTTCGTGAGTTCCTGCGAGCTTGGTTCAGTTGTCTCTGTAGATTTCCTCATCATGATCTTGACACCCCCCCCCCCCCCCCCTGCTCATATGATCCCTCTTCCCTCTCTTCGACTGAACTCCCAGAGTTCAGCTTGGTACTTGGCTGTGGCTCTCTGCATCTGCTTCCATCAGTTACTGGATGAAGGCTCTATGATGACAATTACAGTATTCACCAATCTGATTACTTGAGTAGGCCAGTTCAGGCACCCTCTCCAATATTGCTAGTAGTCTAAGCTGGGGTCATCCTTGTGGATTCCTGGGAACTTCCCTATCACCAGGTTTCTCACTTACCCCATAATGTCTCCCTCTGTCAAAATATCTCTTTCATTGCTCTTCTACTCCATCTCTGTTCCAGCTCGACCATCCTGTTCCCTTGTATTCTCATCCCCATCCCTTACCCTCTATTCCCCCTCTTGTCCCCAGTTCACTCATGGAGATCTCTATTTCCCCTTCCCAAGGCGATCTATGTGTCCCTCTTAGGGTTCTCCTTGTTTCCTAGCTTCTCTGGAGCTGTGGATTGTAGTCTGGTTATCCTTTGCTTCGCATCTAGTATCCACTTATGAGTGAATACATGCCATGTTTGTCTTTCTGAGTCTGCCTTACCTCACTCAGGATGGCATTTTCTAGTTCCATCCATTTGCCTGCAGATTTCATGATTGTACCCCATTTTTAAATTATTTTGTGGGGGGTGTGTCTTCAACTGAAACTTTACCTATTAAACACGACATTTATCTGCGGATGCCAGTATTGCCTCTACATTTTAGCCTTGGTAAAAATTGTGCCTGTGAACATGGATATAGAAATATTTCTTTGAGTCTTTGTTTTTAGTTCTTTTGAATATAAGCTTAAAAATGGAACTGCTGGATCATATTGTACCCTTTCCTCCCTTTCTGAGACGGTATTACCGCGGGTAGTGATCTTGAAGTCTCTACTTGATCTTCCTGTCTCTACTTCCTGAGTGCTGGGAATGCAGGCATGCACTGCATGCCTAGTTTTATGTGGTTCTGAGATCTAGCTCAGAGCTTTACACATGCTTTTAGCAAGCACCTTACCAAGGGAGCTCCATCCCCAGCTCTGGTTCTGTTGATAATGTTGAGGAATTGTCAAACTGTTTCTTACAGGGACTGAACTGCTGTCACCTGCTAGGTCGCCACATTTTCACTATTACTTTGTTTAAAATGTAAACAATCATCTTACTGAGTGTGAACCGATGTTCTTTTGTAGCTTGGATTCCCATTTCCCTGAAGATTAATGATGCTGAACTTCTTTCATGTGCTGAACTAGCCATATATCTTTAGAGGACCTAGTCCAGCCCCTTGATAATGTTAAGCAGCCTGGGTTTTGTTGTTAGGCATTCTTTAGGGATTCTGGGTATCAGTCCTTACCTGTTCTTACTCCCAGCAGATGTTCCTCTGTATTTTCTTCTCATGTTTTTATAGTTCTAATTATAAGGATGTTTTAAGTCTTTGATCTGTCTTTAGCTAATCTTTCTATGAGGTATAAGCAATTGTCCAACTTCAATTAAAATTATTATAGCAAATCATCTAGCTGTTCCAACACATCTTGTTGAATGAGTGCTTTGCCCATTGAATTTTTTTTGAGAATGAGAGGGGGCATTGAGACAGGTTCCCTTAGAAACCAGGCTGCCTTTGAATTCTCTGTGTAGGTAAGGATGACCTTGAACTTCCTGATTCTCGTCTTCACATCCAGAGAACTGGGATTTCAGCCACTGTGCCTGGTTATGTTCAGTACTGAGGCTTAAACAAGGGTCTCCTGCATGCCTATTGCATGTTCTTGGCATTCTTGTCAAAAATGACTAGACGATGTTTGAAGGGGCATATTGCTGGGTTGTTTTATTTATTGATCTATATGTCTGTCATAACACTCTTATGACTATACTTCCATGATAAATTTAAAGTCAAACTGTGTTGCCAATCAACATTTTTTCAAATTGTGCTGAATTATATTGGTGCTATGAGGACCAGGCTGATCTTGAACTTAAGTTTCTTTTGCCTTATGTCTTATGCTCCTGAACAGCAAGGACTCAAGCAGCATGTGCTGCCACCTTTATGCTGTGATGTGTGTATCAGAAAACCTTTTCAGTGTGGTCACATTTGGCTCACCCTAGATGTCCATTAAAAATAATTTTAAAAAAATTTGTGTGTGTAAAACGAAATTTTATTCAGCTACAAAGAAAGAAAATGAATCAGTGACAAAAAGAAGCTATCACATGACTTCTGTCATATGCAGAATCTAGATTTAAATTATGTATAAACATGTATGTATGTATGTTGGCCATGAAATTAAAGAGTACTATGGGAGGAGAAGAGGTCTGCAAGGAAAGGAGAAGGGAAGCCAGAGAAGGCAGAAAAATTTATATGTAACATGGAAGTAGGAGGCAGGGCTGTTGGGGAGGTGAAGGGGACCAGCAAGGAGGAGAGTGGTATTGGGGAAAAGAACTAGGAGAGCGTGAATAAGAGCAAAATATAATGAGATATGTTTGAAAATGCTATAATGAAGCCCAGTGACTTTGTATGATAACAGTTAAAATTTGTGAAAAAGTACACATTTAATATTTATACATCAAATGTGTATCATATTCTGATTTCCTCTGGAGGTACTATAGCAGCTGCCATTGAAATTGAGTCATTTTCCCATTATTTTTTGTCATGCTATAGCTCTCACTCAGTCTTGTGTCTTCTGAGCAAGTACATTTCCATTGGCTACACCCCCAGCTCCAAGATTAAGTTGTTTAAACATGACACATACATAGAGTAATTTGAAATAATTTATTTTAAAATGCATAGAACTTGAAAAGTTGTAATTATACATTGTATAGCTGTGTACCCAGGATTAAAAACTTTAGTTGGTGTATTATGCCTTAAATTTTGGCCTTCTTGTGGTCTTAAATTTTTTACACAACAGTTAAAAAATAATATTTGAGGGCAGGGAAGCGGGTTTGTGGTAAACTGCTTGCTATACAAGTGTGAGTACCTGAGTTTGGATCCTCAGTACCCATGTAAAAGCTGGGTGTGGTAGCGTGTGCACATAAGCCTGGCACCAGTGGGCAGAGGCAACCAGTGTAGCGGAAGTGGTGAGCTTCAGGTTCAGTGGGAGACTGTCTCAGAAAATAAGGTGGAAAGAATAGAGGAGATGCCTGAAGTCACATCTACACATACATGCACAGGGTGAGCATACACATGAACCTCACACATTGTATGTTCACTCTTCTCCATATCTGGAAAGATGAATGCCAAATGCTTTGTGCCTGGGTATTTTGCACAAAGAAGGAAATCACTAGATTACAACATGTAAGGAGAAAGGGTTTATTTTCTCCCACAGTCCCAGGAGGGAGACAGTCCATCATGGTGGGGAAGATGTGCATAGCAGCAAACCGAGGAGGTTCTGGTACAGGAACAGAAAGTAGGGCCAGATTATAAAACATTAAGACTGACCCGCACTGCCAAACTTTCCCCAGCAAGACTCTACCTCCTAAAGCAGTGGTTTTCAACCTTCCTAATACTGTGACTTAATACAGTTCCTCATGTAGTGGTGACCCCCAACCATAAAATGGTTTCATTGCTACTTCATAACTAATTTTGCTCCTGTTAGGAATCGTAGTGTAAATATCTCTGTTTTCGGGAGGTCTTAGTTGAACCCTGTGACTCATAGGTTGAGAACCACTGTCCTAAAGGTCCACAACACTCCCAAATAGTAATGCCAGCTGGGGACCAAGTATTCAACCACATGAGTTTATAGAGGACATTCCACATTCAAACAACCACAATCCATTTATTCAGAAACATTTAGCAGCTATGAGTTGCCAGGCAGTTTTGCTAATCCCAAGAATATAAATCCCACTGATATGGATGTAAAATAGGAAGTGCCTGAGAGTCGTAGTTTAATAGGGAGGCACACAAAAGCAAACCTTTTGTCTTAGGGTTTCTGTTGCTGAGATAAATCACCATGACCTTAACCAACTTGGAGAGGAAAGAGTTTATTTTGCTTACACGTCCACGTTTGAGTCTGTCAGTGAAGAAGTCGGTGCAGGAACCTGGAGGCAGGAGGTGATGCAGAGGCCATGGAGGAGCCCTGCTTGCTTAGCCTGCCGCCTTAGAGCGCCCTGTACTACCAGCCAAGGTGTGGCACTGCCCACAGTGAGCTGGGCCCTCCCACATTAATCACTAATCAAGAAAACATACCACAGGCTTGTCTACAGGACAGTATGGTGGGGACATATTCTCAATTGAGAGTCCTTCCAAAATGACTCTCCGCTGTGTCAAATTGACACAGAACTAGCCAGCACATTACCATAAACACAGCGTGTAGCCAGTTAAAAGTATAGTTTAGCTGATGGAAGAATAGAGAGGTTTCTTCTTGGATGCTTACTACTGACCGTAAAGCGGCAGAGAAGAATGAGGTGGGAGTTTTCAGACTAAAACGTGTCATTCGGTCATTGTTTTAGAGTTGACTATTATTCTTACCCTAACATAGAACTTAACATGTGTCTGTCAGACTAAGATTTTCTTTCATGATCACAACTGATGATACAAACTCTTAGTTCTAGGGTCCCCCATGGAGGTTTTGCCAATATTATGGGTGGAAGTGGTTTGCAGAACTTCACCATTGCTGCTGTGCCATATACTCCAAATCTTTTACCAACATCCAGCACATGGTAAGTTAAACTAACTTATTTAAATAAATTATGAAATATTGTTATTAATTTTAAATGATCAAAGGTAATTGTTGTATTTTCTTTTTGATGGTTGAAATGTTAAATTTATGTATATTTTACTATAATAGAGAAAAAGAAATGACCAAAGCCTTCAGTAGTTACATCTCATTGCTCTGTTATGCCATTATCCTTGAGAAGGTATTTTTCTTACTTCATTCAAATATAAAATGCATAATTTCCCCCTTCCTCTTCCTCCTATATACTCCCCCTTCCCTCCCAAATTTATGGAGCCTCTTTAATGTTGTAGTATACACATAGAAATGAATAAATATAAGACTACAACCTACTGGATCTGCTCAGTATTGATTTTATGTATGTTTCTAGGGTTGACTATTGGTATTGGAAAACCAGCCAGGGAGCGCATCCCTGGGGAAGACTAATTGTCCCTCTCAGCAATTGTTATTTGCTTGTAGCTCTTCATCTAGGGGCAGGGCCCTGTGAGATTTCCTCCGTCTACTTGGGATGCCAGCTGTTGGTGGAATTGTTCTGGTCTTGTTTAGGCAGCCATGTTGTTGAGATTCGTGACAGGCTGCTTCCTTGTCCTAGCTCTGTGTCACAGTCTTTCAGCAGATCTCCTGGTTCCTCTGTCTCTTACAGTCTTTACGCCCTCTTCCTTGATGTTCCCTGAATCCTGAGTGCAGGAGTTGTGCAGTAGATGCATCACTTGGGGCTGAACACCATCCAGTCAGTTGTTCCCTGCACTTTGACTAGTGGCTTTCTGTAATGGTCTCCATCTGCTGTCAAAAGAGGCTTCTTTGATGGGGGCAAGGTCCTCACTTACCTGTGTCTGTGCCGCGTGTGTTGGCTGTGGTTCTTGGTAGAAACAAGGTCTAGGGTCTTAGTGACTCCCAGTGGTGGCAGGACCACGGGAACCCTGGCTGCCTGCCACACGTGGCCTGCCTGTAATCCTGGAATGAAAGGAAGGTTTCACCCATCATCTCTCCTCGGGATTTTGGGCCTGCAGATGAATCAGTGGTTGTGTAGTTTTGCTCCTCTTCTAGTAGGGAAAGTTCGGGAGCGAGGCACAGACTACTTGAAACTTAATTGAATATGGCTGAAGTTAAAATGCCGTATCAGTTGCATCGGCACTTTGATGTAGACCACCCTGGTACTTGTTGTAAGTGAAAATCGTTTTCATGCAGTGCGTTTGCATTCTGAGAGGAGCTGCTCTGCAGCAGTTTCTTCCTTCCTTTTTAAATACCACTTCAGGGCTTTCCAATTTCAATGCAAATCTGAGAGAGTGGTTTTATGTTAATTATGAGCAGTGTTTTTACTGCTAGATAAAACAACGAGAAATGTCAGAGATTCTCTGTTTAATGGCACTTTTTTTTTTTTTAAGCATCAATATGCTCAAGTTACCTGAATACCCAAGTAAAGAAATCCTCAAGGACAGACTCCTCGTGGCACTGCATTGTGGCAGCTACGGTTATACGATGGCATGACAACGTCTGGGGAACTCACCCGACACTGGTGCGCGAGCCGGAGTGCCAGGAGTCGGTTAGGGAACTGTCAACAGAAGAGGAGCCTCAGTGCAGCCCACAGGCAGAGCTCCTGTTTAAAATTCATAAAGGATCGGGTTTCTACTTTATGTTTCTTTTCCCTGCTTTGTTTTTCTCTGTTTGTGTTATAATTAGAATATATAATTAGAATCATAGTAGACTTCATTTTAAAAAATGCTAATTGGAAGTAGAAACTTTTTTTTAAAGTTTCTTTAATCTTATCCAAAACTGTGTTAAGGCAAAACCTTTTTCTACATTCCACCTTTGCTGTGAACCTGTCTCATTTAAAGGATATTTTCTGCATATTATAGGAGGCCATCCGGCGGGTTTGTTCTATTGCATGTAAAGTACCATTTATATTTTGGAAAACTATTGTATAGAATGGATTAATTTAGATTGTGTAAAGCCACAAATATGTATTTTTCCCACACTATACCTATATTGCAATGGGTTTTATTTTTTGTTGTTGATTAGCTTTTTAGTATTTTGATATATGATGTTAAATTTAGACTGGTGTGACTAACTGGATAAAGTGACATCTAATTTATATATTAAAGCTTATACTATATGAATTGTTTGCATCTTTCTGTGCTCAATTTCATGTATATATAGTGTGTGGTATCAGTTTTTCTTATGCCTTAATTTATAATGAAAATAAAACTAAAATATATTTATTATATTTCTCTTCATTATTTGACCTAAGCTTGATGGCACATTTGAAGAAGTAATGTGCAGGTTATAATTTAAATATGTAATGTTTTCTTAAGTTTGCTTATATGTTTAAAATGCTATGTTTAAGTGATATCTGTGGATGGGCATTTTGGAAAAGACACACTGGCCCAGTTAGAGCATGAGTAGCAGTAGCCTGACTTGAAGGGGAGGTAGGATCACACATACAGATGAGATGGTGCAGGGGTTTCTGAGGTCTAGAACTCTGACTGGGAACACATAAAAGACCTGGCGGCATCACATTTCTCCCATGAGCAGCCAGTGTTATCTGCGCAGTGATATTTGAGAGAGAGATGCGTTGAAAGTAGTAAATTAAAACCCAGAATTCACACAAAAAAATGTATTATTTGGGGTCGTTTTTTATTTTTTTAATATAAGAAAATAACTTTGCATTAAAAGGAAATTTCTTAAACTTACAAGTAGCTCTAAAATCAAGATTCAAATACTTTATTTTTTCTAATTACAGAAATTACCTTGTTAAAACAACTTTATAACAGACCTAGCTTTTGAGACTGTAACTGACTTTTATTTGTGATTCTAAAATCCAGCAGTTCTCAGCACCAGGACATAGACCAACAGCTCTGGTGTGGTCTCTACATGATGCTCTGGTGGGAACAAGAAATGAGGTAGAAGTACTCGTTCCTTACAACTCTGCATTTACTGTGTGGAATAATGTTGTTGACTTATTTTAAAGTTTGTTACTATTGTTTATGTTGCATTTTGTTTTTTCGAGACAGAGTTTCTCTGTGTAGTTTTGGTGCCTGTCCTGGATCTCGCTCTGTAGACCACGCTGGCCTCGAACTCATAGAGATTTGCCTGGCTCTGCCTTCCAAGTGCTGGGATTAAAGGTGTATGCTACCACCGCCTGGCATGTTGCATTTGTTTAACTCTGTGAAGCTGTGTTACTTTGCCTGTCTAAAACACCTGATGGGCTAATAAAGAGCTGAATGGCCAATAGCAAGGCAGGGGCAGATAGGTGGGGCTGGCAGGCAGAAAGAATAAATAGGAGGAGAAATCTGGAAGGAGAGAGATCTAGGAGCAAAAGAAAGGGGTCAGCCACCCATCTACACAGCAAGTCACGGAGTAAGAGTAAGAGAACAGGAAAAGCCCAGAGACAAAAGGTAAATGGGATAAGTTAAGTTAAGGAAAACTGGCTAGAAACTAAGCCAAGCTAAGGCTGGGCATTCCTAAGTAATAATAAACCTCTGTGTGTGATTTATTTGGGAGCTGGGTAGGGGCCCCCCAAAAAAGAGTGAAAAATGACAACAGGATAGTTGTCCTAACAACTCACCCGCAGTTGACCCCAGCTCTCCTGCTGCTGTGCTGCAGGGGTGAGCTCTTAAACTGGGGTTCTGTTGTTTGTATCCTAAATAAGGATACTGTTGTCTATATGAAATTGGGGTGCAAATTATGTGGGATCACAAGCTGGGTATAGTCTAATCATTTCTCCCTCTTAGCTCACTATTCTGAGAGATTGACTAAAACTTTGAGGCAGGCATTGGTATCTGTGACTTATTTGATCTTAGTGTGGAATTCACAAGTCAGCATCACAGGAATCGAGTAAGGGAACATACTCAGTTATCAGTTGAGTAGTACTCTTGCTGATGTAGGTGAAGTGAGACACTCGGCAGTCAGTGAATGCAAACATTTAGGATGTGAGAGAGTGCAGTAGGGGACTTGACGAGAGTAAAGTGAACCATTCAACATCAACATAGACAGTTGAACAGTGTCTGAATCAATCTGCTCTATACAGGGTGCGATGGTGTTATGGTAAAAACATCTTACAGAATATTAGGGCTGAAATGGTGAGTTTGGGAATGCTGTGGAGGTAAACAAGTGCTTGCTGTTGGATGTGAGAGAACCTGGCTGACTAAGCAGGTGAGAAAAGGATGGGGCTGTCAGAAAAACCAAGCCCTTGGCAGCATCCAGCTGTTTCCCGTGAAGCCCCTCTTGAGAAACATAGGGAAGATGTTGCCTTTCTTATACTCTCAGTGGTGGGCAGACATGGCTTCTAAAAAGCCTTTACCCATTTCGGGAAGGAGACCACCTTAGACTGCCCTGCAGGTAGAGCTATGTAACAAAGTAACCAAAAAAAAAAAAAAAA
>CABHPR010132135.1:20102-31478 GCA_902168415.1 Peromyscus melanophrys | reverse complement strand
CACACACACACACACACACACACACACACACACACACACACACACACGGAAATTAAAGACTTGCCAAAGAGAATTTTCCTTGTAACATATTTTGGTCAGCTGTGTAGGCATTTTATACCTCAATAAGTTTTACCTAAAAAAACTTAATGCTTTAAAATAATTAATGAGCTAACTTTTCTTCAAATCTTCCTCACTACTTTCCCTCTTTTCAATTCATACAAACAAATTAGGAAAAATATTTTTGTTAACTCATAATATCAAATATTGGTGTTTGAGCTTTCTTTTCCATGACCATTCTATCAAAATTATTAAAGGTGAAGTAAAAAGGCACATTGCATATTTAAAGATGTAAATATTTGTTATTAAAAATTCACAAAGGGCTAGAGAGCTACCTCGGTGGTTAAGAGTGCTTACTGCTCTTGCAGAGGACCAGGTTTGGATTCTAATAACATACATTGGGTGACTAACAAATGCCTGTAACTACAGATCCAGGGAATTCTATGTCCACTTCTGGCCACCAAAAACAACCCCACGTATATGTACATACAAATACATATACACATAAATACAAAATTAAAAATTCACCTTTAAAAATATTTCACAAATGTTTCAACATACTTGTGTAATTAACAGTAGGTTAAAATGTAAGCAGACACCAAATTCCCAACAAAGATGGAAAGAATTAAGACATAAAATCTGTGCCTAGCTGGTATGCCAGCTCATGTCTGTAAGCCTGCAATCTCAGCACGCAGGATATGAAGGCAGAGGATCCCCAGTTCAATACTCACCTGGTAAAAATCTGTCTGAGAAACCGAAAAACAAAAATAAAATAAAATAAAATAAAATAAAATAAAAGCCTTTTTAATGTTATTTTTTCTGTGTTTTTACTCATCTGATAAATCAGTAGAGGCAAATGTTTACTTAGTATTTATTAATTTGATCAGTGATGGGCCACATGTTGCAAGGATCAAAGGATATTCTAACTGAGTTGAACAGACAAATAGCCATGAGTAAGTCCCAGCAAATTGGGTGTCCTTGAAGCTGGTTCATCCTTTGTCCAGCACTGCCCTCCAGATGCCTGAGAAGTTGTTCGCCGTGACTTGGCACCTTTCCCCCGGGAGTGACATGCGTGACTGCTCTGCCAATATTCCCCAGGCTGTAAGCCACACAGCATCACTGTAGTCAGAGGTTAGGAGCTGCTGCACAAAGAAGGGTTGTGTGGGCAAGTCCGGGAAACACAGCCTCTAAAAAGTTAAACTGTTTGTATTTTACCTTTTACCGCAAGACTTTTCCAAGCCTTTACTATTTGCTTTCTGAAACTACTCGTTCATATTAAACTTCCTGATATGTTGAACCCTTATGCAGGACACCTCCACTCATCCTTGTCACACTGAAGGTCTTCTGCTCGGGAGTGAGGTGGAGTTCAATGGTAGAGCATGTGCTTGGCATGAACATGAAGGGCAAAGTATTATTACTACATTACTCCTCTCCAAAGAAAGCTTCCTGGTCCCTCAACCTCAGGTCACTGGGGATTGTATAGATAAACCCTTCTGCTCTCTGGTAATAAAGACTTTGCTGGGATCTCTTTTCTTCTGAAACCTAGTGTCCCTAGTATCTGGAGTGTCCAAGTGTTCATGTGGGTGCATATGGGAAAATTTCAAGGTCCCTTGACTTCCTCGGACCTGGAGATCACTTCTCTGCTTTATCACCCCTAAACCAGTGACAGGACTCTCACAGTCACTTGGTGGTAGAAATGCCTGAGTCCATGTTCCTTGGAAATACTTCCATCCTTTATTCTTTTTCATAATGCCGTTCCCATTAACACTTTTTTTTTCTGGAATGGTTTTAGTTGTATGTCCCTGTTCTCACTCTTCTTCGTTAGGTATTCAGTTTTTTACTATTGTCTTTCTTTCTTCCTCAGTTAGAATTCACATGTCCTCAGTTCCCTTTCATGCAGTCTTTCCATAGCTGCTACCAAGACTCCAGCCCCACACTAAGCTGTCATATGGTGCCTGCGTGAAACTAAACAGCACTAGTGATGCTAAGACTCTCTAGTCCTGGGAGTACAGTGCGATAGTTTCCAACGCTGAAGTTAGCCTTCTCTGGTGTCTTTCTCCCATTTTTTTCAAAGACTTTCCAAAAATAACACTTCTCCTGTATCACTCAGAAAAAAAAAAAATGATTTCATCTGGAATACAGAACTTCAATCCTCGCTCTCAGACAAGCTCCATAATTATCTTCATTATTTGTTTTCCAAGTCACAGAGGAGGAATCTATCAATTGGGCTGGTGATAGGGGTTCAATGTCTCACGTTTCTCTTGCTCCTTAATTTGTTTTATCCTCCTCTATCCTGCCATTATTATTCATTCTGTACATTTCCACTATCATTCCTCATAAGATATGAGCAAGCTTACTTCTCTTTCAGCCATAGACTGACACACACACACACACACACACACACACACACACACACACACACACTGCTCCCACATTGTCTAATACATGTTGCTATTGTTTTTTCTTATGTATTGTACTTGGAGCCAAGCTCTTAAAATATTCTTCATTCAATACCTTGGCCTTTTTTTTTTTTTTTTTTTTTTTTTTTTTTTTTTTTTTAGTGGGTTTTTTTTTTTTGTTTTTTTTTTTTTTTTTTTGTTTTTTTTTTGGAGCTCACTTGGTAGCCCAGGCTGGTCTCGAACTCACAGAGATCCACCTGCCTCTGCCTCCCAAGTGCTGGGATTAAAGGCGTGCGCCACCAACGCCCGGCACTCAATATCTTGTTTTACAGTTTACATTCAACCTGCTTTAGTTTGGTTGTGCCTCACCTGACCTGGGATAATTGCTCACATGAGGACTTCTCCATTGGCTGTGTACAATGGAGTATTTCAGCAGAAATAGCCTTATGGTCAGCATTTTTAGTGGTTCCATGGACAAGTTTTAAGAGGGTTCACAATAAGTTACAATGAAGAAAATGAAGAGTTTTAAGTATTTGTGACCTCTTCCTTGGAAAGAGAGAGAGACCATAATTTTAGCTGGTTTCTCAAAATAATCTTTAACTCAAAGGGGTTTAAGAGCTCCCATTTGTATTGGCTTCTTGTCTCCTGCAAGATGAGTTACAGTTTCCTCCGCAAGTTCCGTGAATCCCTCCATTGGACAACCCCTCCTTGTGTCTGCAGATCCGTCTTCTCCGATATTCTCCTGAGGGTTTTATAATCTATAAAGCTAAAAATGCTGTCACTTTTTCGAGGCTAGTTTGTTGGGAGTCTCCATCACTGTGCTGTTCTCTCTGGTACCATTCCCTTCTCCTCTTTCGTCATGGGACTTATTTCTTGTTTTTCATTCTGCATTCTCCCCTTTTCAAAAACCTTTCTTCTGGAAGTCTTTCAAATCTGTGCAAATCTTTACCATAGCTCTGCTTCACTGTGTCTCAGCTCTTTATTTAGATGTCTGTGTTTGTTAGTTCCAGAAGAGATTTTGTCCCTAAAAACTACCTTAACTGAGTTTGGGTTAAGTGAGTTTGGTACATTTCAGGCTCTAAGAAAATTTCTAAGATATTTTTCACTGATTATTTCAATGTGGAAGTAAAGAAAGATATGATCCAGATGACAGGTAAGAATTCTCTGCAGACTACTTATTTATAACAACATGCTCTTGAGAAATCCTAAATATCACCCTGTCTGTATCTTGGGTCATGTAGTTCTTTGCCTGGCCCACCTTGATGCAGAACATGAGGCAGAGGCTGCTGTCTAAGGGCTTCTGTAATCCAGGAACCAGGAAAGAAGCACATGGGTATGTAGAGTAGGAACAAAGCCATGTGATGATGGATTAATCCCACATGGAGTTCTGAGGAATCCAGTGAGATGTGATTACTTGAAGAATGAAATGACAAAGCATTTGTTCGCAGATACCCAGTCAGGGTGGCTCTTGGGCACTGGCTTTCTTAAGCCATAATTTGCATGTGCTCTAGTATTGCATGATTGCCATTTGTTATTCCTGAGCAGTAAATAAGATGTAACAGGACCAAGGTAAGTGAGTTGCTGAACTTTGCCACTATACAAATCCAGTTACCTTCCCTTAAAACACCTCAACAAGAGGTAAGGCAAAGAATGTTACAATGAAGCACACATGGGGCTAACAATGGCTATAAGTATTTTTGTTTAAAACAAATTAATCAGCTTTAACTTTGTACTAGCCAATGAGATCCAGCTAGGTAGAAGTAGGGCTGATATAAACACTGGAAAATAGTATCCCAAATTTTGTGAGCTGCTTACTGACACAGTCTTAATAAACAGGGTATTGACAGATGTATCCACAGGAATTATTGTGCCTTTCACTAAACCTTGTATGTATGCATGATTAACAAACACTATATAGTGAGAAATTACACAGATTTTGCAAAATACAGACATAAGGAAGAGGGATTGGTCAAGAAAAGATCAGAGCTCATTCAGGAAATTGGTTGTGATAGTGTGGGTCATGTGTTGGATGGATTTCACTCTTTCACCATGGAAAACACAGAAGGAACATTCAAGTTCTCATCCAAAAGAATCAATAACAGCACAGGACTGACTGTTCTGAGGAGGGAGTTTGAAGAGTGTAAGCAGTGAGGGAATAGGGAAGGTAATGTGTATCGTTTAGTTTGTTCCTTTTCAAAAGCCGAAAAGATTCAATGAAGTACTATATTTTTAAATATTTTTCTTAAATCTGTTCTGTTGTCTGGATATGCAGTTCTGTGGTAGAGTGCTTGTCAAGCATGCATAGTAGACTGGGTTTGAAACCTAGCAAAAGACAAACAAAATCCTGGCATTGTTGATCTAGTTGAACCATAGCATGGCAATGGAACATTCAAATAAGCAAAGTATTGTTCTTAAAGTTATACTAGAAGACTTATCAGGTCTGTATAGATAAACAATCACTTTTCTCTGTACACTCATTACTTTGTCTGAATACTTCCTAAAAGAAAGCAGTATTTAACTGAAGAATAGATAGTCATCAAATGCTTCTTTGTCACTGAATAATTAGTTGAATGCTTAACTAATGCTCTAATGCATGCAGCAACTCATAAAGATGCACTAACTGAGGAAGCTTTAATGGAGTCAGCAGTACCTGAAAAGGATAGTAAGATAACCCTAAGATCTCTCTAAGTAGAGAGAAAGAAGAAGAGCAAAATGATAGGCAGAAATCAGGATAGAGTGGCGGGGAAGAGAACGTAAGAATACCAGGCCATCCGATAGCTTCCGTGAGAGCAAGCATGGCAGACCTGCACTGAATACAAACCAAAAAGAGAAGGACTTAATGTAGAGGAAAGCTCTTACAGTCTGATATTCCTAATGTGATAAAGCTGTAACAACAACAACAATGTGACACTCAACATCACTCTGCTGAAATACATGAGATTATCTGGAAATCTTGAACAATAACACAGAAACAGAAGAGCAAAGCATGGATGAGGGGTTCTATGGACATTTGCTCGCACAGAAGCTGGAGACAGAGGAAAAGGCAGCTGTAATTCCCATCCTTGAGGAAGTTAGTTTAGAATAACCAGAAATGAGGAGCAGACAAGTAAGAACTCCAGCTTATATAAAAGAAAGGAAAAGTTTAGCCAGTGTGGAGGAGGAGTATCCAACTTCATACAGAGTGTACAAGGAGGAATGCTCTCAAATGTGGTATTTGAACTAAAACATGAACTGACAGAATGTTCTAGACCCCTGGAACAATGGTGCTCCAATATGAAGAAATTACACATTCAAGTATCCTCAAGTCAATGACTTTAGTCAGGTGGAGGACAGTATGAAAAGGATGGTGTGTTGTCAGAGAGTGATCTGGGATTAAGTCAGGTAGGACAAGCTACAACTTCATGTGATAAATATGTTTGATGATGAAACAACCCATCTTCTTCCCTAAAAAATAAGAAGCCCCCAGAGATCTCTGAAGTAGGGTGGCATGAGTAGATGTGTACATTACCAGGGGTTGCTTTGCCTGTGGTGCTGCAAGATGAGCACAAAAGACAGAAAACTCCCAAGGAGGAGAGTACACCTGACTGTGAGTGTAGCAATGATGAGGGTGGGCTTATTCCAGATACAACACGGAGTTGTAATGGTATGTCTGCTAAATGGTATGTCAACATGGAATTTGAAAGAAAGGAGGGACCTACTATCAATTGGGTGGGTGGGTGGGCTCTGACAATTGAATTAATAATAATTGAATTGTCTGAGATATGAAAATTAAGAGAAATCTGATGGAGATTAAGCAGAATTTAGTTTGGGACACGACAATATTAATATACATTTTAGACCTGTATGTAGAAGTACAGAGAAACAATTAGATGCCCGCATGAAGATGTTGAACAACTGTATGAAGCTGTGGGGAGGGGTTCTCCTTCTGGGTTAAAAAATCTTACCCCAAAATATCAGGATGTGCCATACTATTTAATGCAGTTACTTTAAATATTATGATTTTTCTCTTCTATTGCAAAGCTAACGGCAACCCTGATAAATATCAACTAAATCAGGGGAATCAAATTAGCAGTCTGGGTTTTAAGAAACATTTTGAACCACTTTCTTTGAAAGGATAGAAACCGCTTCTCTCCCCAAGCAAAGCTGCTTTGGATTCCCAAAGCCACTTTCATGGCAGCGATCATTGGATTACATTTATTCTCTTTTTCAGTGTTAATTTGCTGGTGTGGGATTCCATTGTATTTCTCTGGGGTTTGTTTTTGAAGGAAATCTTAAGAACTTATTGCCATTCATTCAATTTTGATGCCTTAAAATAAATCAAACTTGCTATCAACAGCAAAACAAAACCAACAAAGCCCCACTGAGACCCTTTAAGGGCGTAGTTCTACATCCCAGACCTATAATCTGGTGTGATCCGTGTTTATTTACAAGTTTGCCCCATTGACATCACAGGTTTCCTAAAGTCGGAGCCCAGGCCCTGTGTTCTCCACACAGCATCTAAAACTTACAGAAGAGCTTATATTTGTGGCTCTCAGAGTAACTATCAGATTTATTCTGCATGCTGATGGCCTCTTTCCTACCCTACAGAAAAAGAACAACAACAAAAAAAAAAAAACAAAACAAAAAAACACAACCTTACTGCTGTCCTAGGGAGTATCAACACGTCCTAGTTCTTTAGAAACAACTTAGCTGTCCTTTTCCCCACTCATTTGCCAAACTTACTTCTCCACCTTTCAGCTTTTCTTCATTTACTCTTTGTGGGCGATCTCTTTGTACTGACTTTGGTCTTTTGACACAGTCCCTCAGGTCCCCTTGATAACATTCCTATACCCTAGACATGGCTCTGCCTCAGGATCTCCACCACCAAGAAATAAACACCAACAGTGCTTTGTTTCCCTTTCTTACTCCAGGCTTTTAAAATCTCCCTCCTAGCATTCATCTGTGGATGCTTTTGGCCTCATTCTCACTCTTGATAGAAGAGGCAGACTGTAATTGCTACTAGACAAAGCTCCTTCCCTGAGAGGAGAGCAAGCAAAGTACTAGTCCCATTTACCCTAGAGACTTTATTAAGTTCTGCTTCTAAAACCTACAAGAAGCGTTGAGAATTAACCTCTAAAACATAATGATTGATGATGACGTCAAGATTAGAAACCATGTCCCATCTTCTTGTTTCCCTCTTAGCGTCCTATCTCTTCAAAGTGAGATATGGGCCTAGAAACTCCTGTAACTCTCCAATCAAATTTATGGTTCCCACAGACATGGAGGATGTCAGGCATGTAGTTGCCATGGTTGCCTCTTATCTGGGCTGCTAATTATTTTTTTGGTAGAAGCTAAAGGATTTTAAAATCAAATCTGAGAGAAGTGAACATGGAGAATAAATGTGCTATTGCTGCTCTTGTCTGCTTTTCCTCAGATTAAGCATAAATCTGTCAACACAAAATGGGATTCAGAAGATGAGGCATGGATCAGGATTGACTTTGACCATACCTAGGAAATCCTACACCAGATTTTCCAGGCAGATAGGACCAGAATATGGGCCAGTAATTGGCACACCATAGCTATGTGTACAAGGGACAGCCCTGGGGATATTCCAAACTTCCTGAAACCCAAAGTAAACACGAGAAAGGATAATCTCAAAATGTCCTGATGCTCTGGAGTTACAGGAACCCAGGAAGAAAACAGCCAATCAGAGTGAGCCACAGACAGTGTGGACACTGAAATCAGCAAACATTCTTCAAAAGTTTCTCTCGTCTTCATTTTTTACCTAGATTTCATATCATAAAAGGATCCATCAAAATGTGAATGTGCTTTTGGCCTCCATCATCCCTAGAGCAGAATTATGTAGTTGTAGTCCTTATTTGAAACTGTAGGCCAGTTGTTCTCAAATTGGATATACTTGGAATCTCCTGGGGGATTTCTGGACATATGTTGCTGGGTTTTACCCACTGAATCACTGATGCCACAGGGTATCTGGGGACCAGACAGTGAATTTCTGCTTCTAACAAGGTGGTTCAAGTACTTCAGAGCAGGGCCACCCGATGTAGTCCATCTGGTTATATCACTGAAAGGGCAGAGCTTTCCACCCACCCTGCCATGGCACTAGAGCTGCACAATGGTGTGGAGAACACTGCCAGGGATATTGATGTTTTTCTTCCCCTAAGAAGCTAGGCATTCGTTTCTAGCTGGATGCTAAGTTTTATTTCCTAACATCGCAACACTCAGTCTCAGAATCTGACTAGACTTGATGCTATGAACTTGCCCTACTTACAGACATGCTTGGTCAGCAGACATGAAGTTCAGCGGCAGCTAAGAAGAATAATTGTAACATACTGGTACTTAGCAAGCTGAAAAGTGAGATTCTGTGTGGATCCAAAACAATTTGGGGAGGAAAAGTCCAAAGCTTTATTCTTTCCTTTACCGATTGCTTCCTTTAATGCAAACTCCTTATTCAAGGATAGGAAGGGTAGGGCTGCCTCATATGTGCACATGATGGAAGACAACCCTTCTGAGTATCTCTCAGAAGCAACTTACAAGTCAGTTTCTTTTGTTTGTAACCAACTTCCTTTTCTTTCCTCATATTCTTCCTCTCCCTCTCTTTTTCTTTGAGTTAAAATCAAACTCTACACCTCTGGACTTCCCTACCCTGTTTATTATTATATATTAGCAGAAATGCTAATATGTTTCTTAAATTCTTTCCTTCAGTTTTTATCACTTCAAAGGACTTAGGATAATTAAAATCCAATTACGACTCCAAGCTCAATAATAGGATATGCAGAAAGTTCTAAGTTACTGGTGGCATCATTTTGCACCAGAGAGGGATGGGATCTTTGTGGAATTCTCTGAAACCATAGATACCAATTGAGAGAGTGTCTCCAGGGACTACACACTAGCACAAACTTCATTAAATATTAAGAAATCGCTGATAAATGTGAAACCATGAAGAAGAATCAGAGGCACACTCTAGAAAACTCTTAGAAAACTGTTCTGTTGTAGAAGTATACAAAAGCATTGCTGCCATTTGAATTTTAAATGTCCTTAGAGGTCCATTTATTAAGGCTTGGACAATTCCCTGTGGAGCTACTGGGAGAGTGAGAGGACCTTCAGAAAGGAGGGGGAGGAAGTCAGGCCATTGGGTGTGTGCTCTTGAAGAGGTTTCAGGGAACAAGCCCTGCCTCTCTTCTTTGTTTCCAGGTTGCCATGAGGTGATCAGACCTCGGCCACAAACTCCCACCATCATGCTGAGCTCCCAGGACCCACGAAGGTGGCTAGGCAACCATGGATTGAAACTTCTGAAACTGTTACCAAAATAAACAGTTTCTCCATTTAAGTTGTTTCTCTCTGGTGTTTTATCATAGCAATGGAGAGAGAGCTAAAAGAAAATCTCAGAAACTTCAACCAGGTTCCATCAAACTGAGAAGGATAGGGGATTAAGGGCAGAAAACAACTGAGGAGATTCTCTCAGATACCAGAAACTCTGCCAAGTTTCAGCCTAAGTCTGTGGAGCTAATGTACAACCACATGAAAAAGAAAGGCTGCTCCAGTGGGAACCTCATGATCTGGCCTCAAAAGGTTTAGGATGACACTGTGTAATAATCATGTTCCTAAACTGCAAGAAAAGTCCCATAATCCAGCTGCAACACTTGGGAGAGCATGTCCTGCACCCCACCAGGGCAACATAACAGAGCCAACCCTGTTATCTGAGGTGTGGGTAAGCTAGCCCCAAAACTGTGAGCATGGGACAACTGTCCTCATTATCCATCTGCCTTATGGTGGCATGGGCAGGAGAGGGTTGCCCCCACCACACCCATCAACACCTGAGGCAGGTGGGAGAGATGGCCCTGTGGTCATAAGTGTGGGAAAACCATCTCTGACCCCCACTAGCTGCAACATTCAGGAAAGCAGGCCCAGTTCCCCTCTAAGGCAGCACAACAGAGCTGGTCCTATCAGCAAAGATATGGGTAAGCCAGTCCTGAAATTGTGAGTGGGGGGGGGGAGCTGTCTCCATTACTCATTTGTCCTGTGGTGGCAATGGATAAGAAAGAGCTACCCTTCTCCCCCACCCACCCATCAATGCCTGGGGCAAGTGAGAGAGCCAGCCTTGGGGTCATAAGAGTGAGAGAGCTATCCTTGATCCCCACCAGCTGCAACACTTGGGAGAGCAGGCCCTGCACCTCACCAGGGCAGCACAATTGAGAGAACAGTGTTAGATCAAGTATGGAAGAGCCAGCCCCAAAGCTGTGACTATGGAAGAGCTGTTCCCATACCCATCTGTCTTATGGCAACAAGGGCAGGGGAGAAGTGCCCTCCCTCCACTCCTTACCACACTGGAGGCAGGTGGGAGAGATGTCCCTGTGGTCATAAGAGTAGCAGAGCCATCCCTGACCCCCACCAGCTGCAACATTTGTGAGAGCAGACCCTGCACCTGCCCAGGGCAGCACAATAGAGCCAATATGGTTAGGGCAGGTGTCGCTGAGCCAGGCCCAAAATTGTGACCATGGAGACATGTCACCATTCCCCATCTGGCAGACCAACCCTACAGCTGCCCAGGCCCAGGGTTATGACTTGGCCTGTCCCAACATCCACACCATCTATGATTTGCTAGAGCACGTGAAGGGACCTGACCTGCAGACCCAAACCTGCAGGATCTCCACAACACAGGGCATCAGCAGGATGTCCAGGAAGAGTCCAGTGGGGGCACAACATTGTGTAGTGGAGACCAGGGGCCTCAAGCCAGACAGTAAATGTATACAGTAAATGTATACAGTAAATGTATACACTATGGATATCATTTGGATTAACATGAGAAAAAGAGAAAGAAAAAAAAAGAAACTTGGGAGGCCCATGTAACATTCAAAGAAAGTAAAAGCAAAAATAAATAAATAAATAAATAAATAAATAAATAAATAAATAAATAAATAAA
>CABHPR010132135.1:0-20092 GCA_902168415.1 Peromyscus melanophrys | reverse complement strand
AAATAAATAAATAAATAAATAAATAAATAAATAAATAAATAAATAAAAGATTATTTCGCTGAAGGCTAAGCTCTGCCATAAACAGCACCAAGCTGAGAAAATACAAGTGAAAGGATGATTAAGATGCATGAAAAGAGAAACACCAAACAAAAGAATGATGCAAAGACGCCCAGGGATTGGTATCAATCCGTGTGCTGGACAAAGGGGACAGTCTAGAGCAAAAGTGCTTTTCAGCATCAGAAAGCATAACCAAAAACAAGAAGGTGGGAATATGAGAAACCCCCCTACCCAAAGTCCAGGCCCAAGGAGAAACAGAAGTAGTGAAAGTTATTTGAACAGGAAAAAGAAAAACAAAGGCACGGAAGAGGATAGTTGCTAAAGTCTGCTTCCATGGTGATGGTTGTACGAGAAAATCACCTAAATATGGAAGGATCTCTATGCCAATGTGCCCAAGTTTCAAAAAAGGCACATGTCACACATGCTGAGCTGAACGCTGCCTTTTGCCTGCCAATACTTGGTGTGAAAAAGAATCGATCATCCCCATTGTATACAGTTCTGTGGGCAATCACCAAAGGCACAGTTACACAGATGTGAGCAAGCTGGGCCTTGTAACACGGAAGGCAAGGCAGCTGGGCAAAGCATGCCCAAGTCACCAACCATCCTGAAAATGATGGATGCATAAACAAGGGGTTTGACAGTGACTTCATACAACTCGCTCCAGTCACTACTGAACACTGTACACTGTCAGGAAAACACCATGGCTGTGAACTTTCTAAATACTACCAAGCAGCCTTACCCGTGTGCAATCATTGAGAGACGTGCTTATTAAATTGTAAAGAAAAAAAAAGTAAAGACTGCCTAGTTTTACAGTTGGTCTTTAGTTAGGGGCCTAAGTGGTTATATGTTAATAAAATTCAGTGACTAAAAAAAAAAAAAAAGATAAATATTTGAAAAGATATGCTCACTTCAATTCAAAATAATATACTGTACAGGTATATGAGAATATCACATGGTACCCTGTAAATCTGTACAATTTGCATGTTGTTATGCATCCATTAAAATTTTAATGCTTGGTGTAGTGGTCCACACCTGTAATCACTACAGGGGGAGGTTAAGGCAGAAAGATAGCAAATTGGAAGTGAGCCTGGACTAGTTAAAGAAATCTTGTTTAAAAGAAGGAAAAAAAATTAAGAAAAGGGGGAAAGAAAAAAGGGGACAGGAAAGACGAAAATAGGATGCATGGTTTATAAATTACTGAAGAAGAAATCTCACGCAATGTTCAGAATGGCAAGAATTACACATCTCACCCACAATCACCTCTCACAGCTTTATAGCTGGTACATTGAGAGTTTCCCTTGGTTGAATTATAAAGCATTAAAGTATGTGAAGTAATTATATTATGGAAGTTTTGCATCATTCAGATAGAAAGGGACTCATTAGATGTTACATATTTTTGAGTCGCTATTTCTCCTGAGAAACTTATCTTAAGTGATTTAGCAAGTCAGAAAGCTATCACCACTGTGTTAAGAAGCAAACTGCATATAAAGAGTAGAAAGTGATTAAGAATAAGACTGCAAGTATAATAGTGTCTTAAATGACAAGAAAACCCAAAGCAGATATCCATTAACATGACACCTGGGACACATAAAATTAAATGGAAAATTATAGATGTATGATCAGCACTTTATAAAACAATAGTGATATATAAGAGAGAAATGAAATGATGATGATAAAGATAGATGATGGATGGGTAGATAAATAGATAGATAGACTGATTGATTGATTGATTGATAAATAGGTAATATAAAAGAAAAATACAAAAGATCTTATAATGGGTTCAAAGTAAAGCATTGCTCCCAAACTCAGCAAAAGTCCCTTACATTTCATAACACATGGCAGAAGTACTAATAGCAAATCTGTACCGAGTGTCCAAATGTACAGTTCCATGTGACATTGCCCCTGTGCTAGGAGAGTAGAGGGTACTCAAACCTACACACAGAATTTGTTCTATGTTTCCTTTGCATGAGATATTCCTCATGCACTCCTAAACTACTGAGCAGCAGCCGTTTGCCACTTGTAAATGTCTTAGCTGGAGCATTTCCCCTCAGCTTTACATGTAGGTATCACATTTGTTGTGGGACAGTAAACTAGGTCTTTTAAGTTTGTGTTTAATATAACTCTGCGCAATAAGTGCAAACTTGGATCAGAAATAGTTTTTTTAATGAAATCTTAAATTTCCTTGTTTACTGGTATTTGGACGGAATCCTGAGATAGAGTGATAAGTGGATGGAGAAGGTAGAAAAGATTTGTTTTAGGAAATGTGAAGTATGCCTTGTCTTGAAGTGGTGTAATGGAAAGACAGAGGACTTATTTTATTCTACCAACAATGCTTTTAAAACTCTTAAGCAGGACAATACTGCATACTTATATCTGCATAACTAGACAAGGCGAAGCCCATCGGGCATAAGGATATTAGAGTGACTCATCTTTTGGCATGGTATCTGGAACATAAATGCTGCTGTTAAATTGTAACTGCCATCGTCTAGACTGTATGTTTTCTGGTGTACACATCAAATGGCCTCTAGAAAAGCCTATATGATTTGCTTGCAGTGGAATATTTTTCTCATGCCTTCTGCTTTAAGAAACTAAAAATGGTATTGGTAACCAAATATAGTCTATAAATAAGGGTTTCCAATGAGTCTTCAATATTGCTTAATTTTTTTATTTTTATGTAATTATCATATTTAGAACTTTAATTCTTTTCCTCAATTTTCATCCATTTTTTTTTCTGAACAGTATAAGCCATAACTTAGACGTAATGGACTTTCTGAGCGGTAAAGAATAGATGATTGTATTTAAAATTATGGAGAAACTTGCTATTTGAAAAGCAGACATCAGTGGCTGCGGTCTTAACAAAGCACAATACATTCCAAGCCACGTTCTTTTCTGTTCATGTATTTCATTATCCATTGTAAGCACTAAGTTTTGTGAATAAAATGCATCTTCTGAGAATCCTACTTATGAAATGTTGTTAAGCATTCAAAATGTAATAGTTCAGTATTCTTTGATAGTAGTAATATCACCAGTAGACTTGGATCCTAAAAGATTTCTTCTGACAGTGATGCTACTGTCCAAGGATCGATATTCATGCAGACAAACAAAATCTTTTGTTTGACACATGTTGTGCAAGCCGTTGTGGACCTGCAACTCTGTAATCAGTGCAATTACCATAGTAAATAACTGATGTAATTTCAATTTTACTACAAAGTGTACCAGAGAAGTAAAGAATATCACACAGTGAATAATCAATAAGTTTCCACATGTGGCCAAAGGCCAGAACTATAGTTCTTCATTCTTTGTTTCAGTTTCTCACAGAATGGCTCATCCTCTGACTGGAGGAGCCGTCTAAGTCAATATCCCACCATGACAACGAAATAAACTCCAGTAATGCTGTTGCAGCACTTAAAGAGTCTGTCAACAAAAGTTAATGTTAGAGATGGAACATTCAAAACATTCATTTTTTATACCAAGATTGATATTTTTGTCAAAACTGGAATACTATTCTCTGTCATGACAATTTCTATGATCATTTTATACGTAGAAATAGATAATGAAAGTTCCTTTCTGAATTCGTCATCTCCCAACCCATACACACATGTCTTTATTGTATGCTATTCTGGAAAATTCTTTATTTTAATAACCCAAAAGTTGTGTGGAGATCAAATGCATTTAAGATCTATTGTTCTGTTTCCCTAAGGTTTGGGGCTTAATTAATTTACTTGTGAACTTATTGCTCTCATGCTTCAACAAACATGTTCTCAGAAAGCATTCCACACAATCTTAATTAAAGGTGGCTTAAAAGGGGACTTATCAGAATTCCCCTTTCAGGGGCATCTAAGAGGCAAGAAAGCAGACATGGTGTGACATTGCTTGTACCGGGGATCTTTAGGCAGCTTGTGCCTGCAACACCCCTATTCTTCTTTGGGTGGCGTCTTCGGATTTGTTCCAGCCTCTTACTGTGTTATTTGAAACCCTCTCCATCAGCATGGGAGCTACAAAATGTTTGGGACTAGCTCTTGAGCCAGAGACTGGTGTGTCAGACAATCAGCTGGACACTCAGCTTGAAAGCGACAGAACTGGAGACTTGCTAGAAGCTCGGGTTAAAGTTGTGTTTGTGTGCAGACGCAACTCCTGAGAAAAAGGTTTTTTCATTTTGTTTTGTTTTGAGACAGAGTCTTATTGGGATTAAAGATGCAAACCTCCTCACCCATCTAGCAGGAACCATTGTTATAGGATCAATTATCAAATTATGACAATTAAATCTGAAAGCAAGTTACAGTTATCAAACAATGTGCTTCTTTTCAGTGTCCAGGATAATCAGAATTTCTGAGCAAGACATGGTTCACGCTCTTCCTACTCTTGGAAGGTCCTATGTAGTGACCCTGTTCATCCTGGTCCTCTCTGTTCACACAGGGTGAGCTTTCACATCTGAGCTGCTTGACTTCCTTTTCTGATTCCTGAAGGAGGCAGAGGATTTTCCCATCGCTGCCACACAATGAGCAGTAAATGAGGAATGCAAACACAGGCCCTTCCACCTTAGATCTCCTAACCACCTCTACTGAGGACATATGAAGGAAGTTTCCTCAGAATTCTCTGTCAGTCACTTTCTGCAGTAAATGAGGAATGCACCCATGGGCCCTTCCACCTTAGATCTCCTAACCACCTCTACTGAGGACATACAAAGGAAGTTTCCTCAGAATTCTCTGTCAATCACTTTCTGCTGTCACCAACGACTCATGACAACAGGCTCTGGATGCTGAGACAGTGACCTTCCCTGACAGAATGGTGCTTCCTCAGAGCAGCAGGCACTCAGTCATCAAGTTAGAGCTAAAGACCCCTTAATCAGAACTGAGACAGCGGAATTCATTCATTTTGGAAAACTTGAGAATAAGAAATGGGAAAAGGGTCAAAACTCCATAGTATTATTTTTTTTAACTTGTAGAAGCTAGCTCCTTATTTAGAAAAACTTTTATTTAATTTATTTTATCAATGGCAGCCAACATGGAACAGCTGGGGGAGGTAATAAAGACCTAGTAGGGTTTGTTTGTGCTTGGCTTTTCTTTTAAACAGAGTCTAGTGACAAGCCCTCTGACCTCACCCTCTAAGCCACCAAGGCTGCCTTCAACTCCTCATCCTCCTCTTTGTAGCTCCTGAGTGCTGGACATACAGAGAAATGCCACCACCCTAATTAGACAAGGTTTTCAGATAAATGGTTTCTCTAAGTTTTCTCTCTATTTCTTCCCAGATATCTAGCACGATTCATTAGCTCTTTAAGTTATGTACTGATAGTTTTATAGTGTTAGCAATAGTTTCCACTTGGCCCATTGTAGAAGACCAGAATATAATATCACCCAAAATAAAGGATTATTGAGCTGAAGATAAATATGAATAAGTGAATGTGAGCCTCTTTACGTTCCTTCTATCTGCCTAAAAGCAGTAAGAGGTTTTTGAGGACAAGAGGAAACTCCCTACAAACTTCTCCCCTCTCCCCAGGAAAGGGGAGGTTAACCACTGGAGACAGCTTTAGACCCTTATTGCTTGGAGTTGATCACATAGACATCTATTAAGAAGTTGCATTAGCCAGACTTTTCCTGCCATTTCTTTATTTGCCACAGGCTACTACCCTGCAGATCCAAGTCCGTTATCCCTCTATTTGCTTAAAAACGTAATGTTGTTTGTTGAAGAAGCTACATAAGCTAAAATTCAAAGCTGCCATTTTAAGAACTACTCAGGTGTCTCCAAACACATGTGACACATTTGCAATCATAAACTTGTATTTGTGTTTCTATTGTCAATCTGTCTTTAGTAGTATAGATTCATTCCAATAGAGAACTGTTGTGAGAACAAATTGTTAGCTTTCTTCCACATCACTGTGTTGTTTTTTTTGTTTTTGTTTTTGTTTTTTTTTTGTTGTTGTTGTTGTTGTTTTTTTCTGGCACTATAACAAAATTCCCAAGACAGTCATCTTATATGGAGGAAAGGTTTATGTGGGCTCATGAGTTTGGAGATTCTATTGTATGAATGTATGGTTAGCTTTGTTGCTCTGGGCCTGTGATGTAACACTACATTGTGGGCTCAGACAATCTACATTTATTTCAGATCAGGATTAGTTTAGGAGGGATAAACAAAAGTCATATGCTCCCCACAGCAGAGAAAAGGAGAAACGGACCTTCTCTTTAACCTTGGTGTTCTTTTGACAAGCTAGTGGTAAGAAGACATCTGCCAAGTCTCTGGACATCCTCGCTCAACAGCAAACCAGACTTGAAAAGTGCACCCTTAGAATTGCTGTCGGGGAAGTTACAGATAGTGAATCTTGGTGCCCGATATAGTGTTTGCCATGCACTGGGTACTTTGTAACAGCTTCAGAATGTTATGGAGCAAAGGACACCTTAATTGTACAAAAATTTAGAAAAACGATTTCTTTTATTTTTGATATTGTAATACAATTTTATCACTTCTTATCTTCCCTTACTCTAATATCTTCAATATAACCTCTCTCTCTCTCTCTCTCTCTCTCTCTCTCTCTCTCTCTCTCTCTCTGAAATTCGTAGCTTCTTTTCTATTAACTATTGTTGCATATATATATATACATATATACATATCTATTCCTAAACACATAAACACAACCTGCTCAGTCTGTATAATGCTACTTGTGTGTATGTTTTCCAGGTGACCATTTGGTGTTGGATATCCAATTGGTGTGCTTTTCCCTAGGGAAGAGTATTTCTCTTGCTACCCAGAGCTATCAAAGTCCTGGATCTTGGAGGAGAATTTACAACTGCCACTTTACTAAAGCATCATAATCTCTAACCACATTCTAAATATTTGTGCTTATACCCATAGCTAAGTGCAGTCCTCACCCATCATCCAGAAAACAATTCTTTGTAACTGATGGAGATCTTTACAAAAAAAAAAATCATCGTACTTTTAAAAACAGTTTCTTGGGGTTGGACAGACAACTCAGTGGTACTGTCGTTGGAGAGGTCTAGAATTTGACTCCCAGCACCCATGTCTGGCTGCTCCCAGCTACACTGAACTCCAGCTACAGGGTATCCAATACCCTCTTCTGGCCTGAAGACAGACAGACACACACACACACAATTAAAAATAATGAAAATTTATTTTAAAAGGTAGTTTCTTTCTACAACTTAATTTGAAAATAATCTCAGTATTTCAGCTAATACCACTGAAGGAGTCAGTTGTCCAGTAAAAAATTTAACTGAGTCATGATTCGTGGTAGAGTCCATGGCTCTACATATGGTACTTAAGTGTTAATCATGTCACTAGTACTAATTAGGGCTCTGCATTTTCACAGGGATTACGAGGTGAAGAGGATCATTTATCTGATAATTTGCCGAGCTGTTGAATTTACCTTACTTGTTAAACCCTGGATGGTGAACTCTGATCAGAGATATTTAGGAGAGTTGTCAAGAAGCAACAACTGATAAGGAAAGAAAGATCTAGATTCTCAGCACATCCATGATAAACCCAGTATATTCTACTTCTGGAAATATATTTTCTCTAGTGATTATATGATGTCCCAGTTGGAAATGCAATGCCTGGTACAATTTTCTGATCTTCTTGAGATTTCCTAAAATAAGACATTTGAAATTTGCACACATATTTATGTTAAAAAATTCTCACTTTTCCTATTCTATATTAATAAAATAACATTAGAAACCTTAAGTCCTAAGTGTTCTGTATTTGAATCATTTATTTATATAAAGATAACACTAACCCTGCTTTCCTTCTACCACATAAAATCCCAGCTTTCATAGAAGAAGGCTGCTGTTTATTTTAGAAACTAAATGGGAAAAGATGATGAGTTTCTCAAAATAAACTTGACTCACATTTTTTTTTTTTAGTTTTAGGGGTTTTTTTTGTTTTGTTTTGTTTTTTTATTTATTTTAATATACAATTCAACTTTACCTATCAGCCATAGATTCCCCCCGTTCTCCCTCCAGGACTCACATTTTATACTAGCATAGTTCTTATAAATAGTGGTCCCACATTATTATTGTCAAATATTGTGCTGCTTTTATATTCTTCTTAGAAATCATACATTATTTTGGAGATTAAAGTTCTCCATTCTATCAGAGTTCATAATAATTTTCAAAGCATTGCTACAAAGAGCAAAGTCTGGAGCTTGGAGAGGAGACTAGCCAGCCTTCTCGACGGTCCTCCTTTTCTTCAAGCAGGATGTTCCCTAACAAATTCATAACTGTTCCTTAGAACCAGGATTTGCTGTAGTCCCTGTTTCCATCCAAACTGTCTCTTAACTCCTGCTTCTTTACACTTTCATAACTTTGTGTGATGTGGAGACATATCAAATGGAAAACGGTGAGGTTCATTCGAATTTCACCCTTTCCTGGATCCTTCATTTTCTTTTCCCCTTGACACTCACACACATTCAGAACCAACAGTGACACACATTGGATCTCAGAGAAAAGCCCCCAATGTAGCCTGTAATTTTATGAGTTCACGGAACGTTTAAAAATAAACAGGGTCCAGCTGGTCACACAAGGCTTCATTCAGAAGGTGAGAGAAAAGAGAAACCAGGCAAATGAATGCAGGGGATGAAAGACATAGGGAGGAAAAGAGCAGCACAATGACCTTCCAGGGCTTCGTGGGATCCTTGCTGTTCTAATGGTTTTTCATTTTCAGTGTTGATGTAAAAATGTTAGCCAGTATTCAAAACAGTTGGAAGGGAAGCTCCCAACACTCCTCTTTATCCTGACTGTTGACTGTTTTCATAATCCTGATATGAAAAAGAGCCCCTGAAAGCCTCCTGTCAGGAAATGGAAAACGTACCATTTTCCATTGTTTGTCTGGCCATCACCTGGATTTTTGTTTTGGTTTCATGTAATTTTTGCATTCTGTTTTCCCTTAACACACATATTTAGGTTATTCAAACATAAATTTTCCTTCTGAAACTCAAACCTCTTTCTAGACTTTCCAAATTTGTTGTTTAAATCCTTACCATGTTTTAAATGTTCCTATCTCACAGTTCTTACTAGTGTCTCTGTTTCTCTTTGTCTGCCATCAAAAGAAAAAAAAGTTATGCCACCTACAGATTCTCTTGTGGTATTCCTTCTGCAAGCATTTGAGAAGTAGATACTGACAGTAGAAGCAGATTAATGTTCCCCACAAGGTCAGGGTGGGCTCTTTATTTCTTTGTACATGAGTCACCCCTGAGGCTTCATCATCCAGCACAGTTAAAAAACTTTGCGAGCCACAACGAAACTTTAAATTGACTTTAAGTCACAATTTTGACGGAATCTCATAAAGGCTCCTTTAAACAAAATTTGAATATCCAAATCAACACTCTTCATGACAAAGGTAAAATTGTTTGCCAGTTGTCATCTACATGATGACTGTTACAGGGGCTTGGGGGTCCTGTGGTCTCCTGCTCTCAAATTCAACTTCAAATCACCACGTTCCTTTCTGCTCAATATGTCTAGACTATAAAAGCTTACTCAAGGCTAAACGTGCTGGTCATTCTCAACCACAGACCAAGGCATTCCATCTCCTTGCTGTCACTTGACAACAATGAATCCATGAGATATGGAAATCTCACAAGTGACTGTTCCAAGTCCAGCCACACAAAATGGTTGCCTTCCTACTAAGAACTCAGTGGAAATATAAAGATTAGTTGTTTCAATTAGAAAAAAGTAAGTAGGGGCTGTGTAATGGGTGGCTTTTGTATCAACTTGACACGAGCTAGAGTCATCAGTGGAAGGAGCCTCTGCTGAGGAAAAGCCTCCTTGAGATCCAGCTGTAAGGCATTTTCTCATGTAGTGATCAGTGGAGGAGGGCCAAGCCCATGGTGGGTGGTGCCATCCCTGGGCTGTTGGTCTTAAGTTCTATAAGAAGGTGGGCTGAACAAGCCATGGGACGCAAGCCAGCAGCAAGCAGCTCCCCTCTGTGGCCTCTGCATCAGCTCCTGCCTCTGGGATCCTGCCCTGTTTGAGCTCCTGTCCTGACCTCCTTCAGTGATGAACAGCAATGCTGAAGTGTAAGCCAAATAAACCCTTTCTTCCCAACTTGCTTTTTGTTCATGGTGTTTCATTACAGCAATAGAAACCCTAACTAAGACAGTCTGAAGTTTAATTTTATGAATCTATCATAAAATTAGTTTAGATAGAAAATATTGTAAGTAATTCCCTTCTTTGGTGTCAGTTTCTTAGATTTCCAGTTGCTGTAATAGAAAGCCACATCACAAGTATGTCATATCCTAAAGAAAAGACATTTCTCTCAACTCTGAAGGCCAAGAAATCCAGCTTGCAGTTGCCAGCATCTTGACAGGGCCACTGTGCTGTGTCATAACAAGATGGAAGGCATCTCACGGAGAAGTAGAGTGTGTTAGCTCTGCTTTCCTCTTTAAAAACAAACTTTCTTATCATTTATTTTTATGTGTATGTGTATTTTACCCAAATATATCTGTACACCTTGTTCCTCCAGTGCTTATGAGATAAGAAGATGATGTCGGATCCTCTGGGACTGGAGTTACAGGCAAGTGTGAGCCACCACATAGGTGTCAGGAATTGAACTCCAGTCCTCTGAAACAGCAAAGAAATGCTCTTAACTACCAACCCATCTCTCTAGACCCTCTCTTCTTATAAAGCTGCTCAGGAGGACCCAGTCCCATCTCCAAAGTTCATCAATACATAAATTTGAGGATGAATTTCCCAACACGCCAGCTTGACTAACACATACAATCCAAACTGGCAATGGCCACACAACAGGGCAGAAGATCCTCTCAAAATATGGCTGTGGGAGATCAGAAGTCTCCATCCCCAAATATGCTTCTTGGGCATGGGATTAGTTTGAGAAATAGCAGAAAGAAAAAAATTCTGACAACAGTATAGAAATGAACCTTCTGTAAGGGAGATTTACATGGATAAAAGAAATGTCCATTTGTGTCCTTGTCTCCACCTTAGTGTCAAGCATGGAAGTGTTACAGGTCTAATTAATAAAATCAAACCTGAGGCCAGTTATTGGGGTGAATGCTGGAAGATCAGAGAAGCAGAACAGGCCACAGCTACCTCACCTTGCCAATTCCTCGGCTGATCCTGTTTCCTCAGACTGGATACATCTGAGTCCTCATCCAGAATGAATCTCAGCTGAACTGCTGCTGCTCATAAGCCTGAAAGCTTAACCAGCCAAATGCTTAATCAGCCAAATGCTTAACCAGCCAAATGCTTCTAGTTTCTGCTCTCCACATCTTATATGTGGTTCTGTTTTTGCCATCACTCCCTGGGATTAAAGGCTCACTTCTTGGGATTAAAGGCGTGGGTCACCATGCCTGGCTGTTTCCAATGTGGCCTTGAACCCACAGAGATCCAGAGGGATTTCTGCCTCTGGAATACTGGGATTAAAGGTGTATGCTACCACTGCCTATCCTCTATGTTTAATATTGTGACTGTCCTGTTCTCTGACCCCAGATAACTTTATTAGTGTGCACAATATTTTGGGGAACACAATACCACCACATGGAAGGAGGAAGTAAAACCAGCAGACATCTTGTCTGCAGAGAAGGAATCCACAGAAGTTCAGATAACTAGATTTGCCCTCACTTACTCTTCCCTGTACCCTCTCCATGCCTGGCCTTCTCCACCTGTGTGCTCATAAGCTTATCTTCTCTTGTTAACCAGTTTTCTGCTAAAAACCCAGAAAGAAAATGATTTTCCTCCCTTATTATTATACTGTCCTTAGGCTCGTGCTTCTGTTTAGCAAATGTGCTAGTCAAACCAGCTGATCTTAAACTGCACCAGATAACTTTTAAGGGAAAAAAAATTCCTTGGAAGCCCAGTATTGATTTACATTCATTTTAATGTTAATTGAATGAGAAATAAACCATAACACATTGTATTTTGTGTATATATTCCTTAGATGGCACTTACCTAATATTTTTTCAAATTACAAAATGAGGAAAATTTACAATTTTAATAGTAGTTTAACATAGATGAGGATTTGTCTGAAATTCTGAAGTAAATGTGATGCTGAGAGGGACAGTGTGGCTCCCTGTTCTCCAATGGCCCTCTATTTTATTCATTTGAATGGTTGGGAAAACGTATTTCTTATAGTGAAGCAAGATTTTTTTCTTGACTTTTATTTAGCTCTCACATAGATGTCATTACATGCAGCTGTTACTTTTCTCAAATAATCTGTTTCTTCTCTTTCAATAACATGGCACCAGCATGGTTTAACTTGTTTGCTTACTGAAGTCATGTGACAATCCTCAATACTCAGAGGGCCATCCATATAATATAGAATATGCTTATATTTCTTAAAAGTGGAAACACAGTAATTGTTTAACATATAATATGTACATCCACAGAGTAAAACTTAGTTTGAAATATGCTGGATGAGACCATGAAATTGGGTTGCTGTCATATATTCACCTTTAACCAATTATAACTTAATGGTTTTAGAGGTTGAACTAGCTATAGCTCTAGACATAGCAATTCAATTCTGGAAAGAGTCAGCATAATTATCCACTTTGCTACTCAAAATATTTTTGAGCATCTGATATGTGTTCTATAGTTGTGTTCAAAATGGAAAATGAGTTAGCATATAAGACTCTCAGTCTAAGCTTTACATCGATTCAATTCTCTACAGAAAGACACACCAGTCTACTAAACCACACAAATGATGGGCATAATATTTACAGGTACAATATGAAAAGTCTAATTTAGCTAGAGCACTAAACTTAGTCAAGAAATTGAAAAAAAAAAGCAGAGGGCACAGATGCCTTCTAGGAGGAAGGAAAAATGTTGTTCATACAAAAGCTCTAGATCACTAGTGAGGACCAAGCCTCACATCCTGCAGGCGCAGTTACTGAGTGGGCAGAGGTAGGTATGCTGTTAAGCCCCTCCGACTGTCCTCAACTCTGAAGACCATCACTCCTGACTCTTCAGAAAACCATCCCAGATATGAAATGCCATTTCCCCAAGTTGATAATTCGCCTAAGCCAAAAACCCCATCACTCCAATGAGCTGTTTCATCTCTTCATCTCCAAGGGAGCCCATGGAGCCATCCAAAGGTTTAATTGAAAGGACTGGCATGCCAAGTGATAAATGTATAAATTTATTTGTTATTTCAGAACTTTATTCATAGTCAGGAAGATGAATGGGATAGTATGGCAGTTACTTTTCCTGTTGCTATAAGCAAAACTTGACACGAAGCAACTTAAGGGAAGAGGGGCTTATTTTGGATACATATTGAGGGAATAGTTATTGTGGGTAGGAAGATGTAGTAGCAGGATGATGAGGCAGTGGGTTGGTCACATTGCCTCTAAAATCGTAGACAGTAGACAAAAAATAGAGTGGCTATAAAACCTCAAATCCCACCCCCAGTGACCTACTTCCTCCAGGAAGGTTCTATCTCCAAAATAGCTTCCCTAGCCTTCCAAAGCATCACCACCATCTGGGGACCATATGTTCAAACACAAAGAGCCTAGAGAAGACATTTTGTATTTAAATAACAACAAATAATAATGTGAACCTTAAAACATTTTAATAAATGAAGCAACTAACATCAGTCCAAACATTGTTTTCCTGGGTGCTTCCCATTCATTCACCTTACAGACAGCATTCTTGCAAGCCATTTTATTTCTTAAAACAGGTATTAAATAGACTTAACTGTTTTTGTTTTGATAAGGAGGAGAATTTTAAAAAACTAGCTGTTTAGATTTACAGCAAAAGCAAGAATGTATAGAAGATGTTTTCTATATGCCCTCTGCTCAGCACACACACACACACACACACACACACACACACACACACACACACACACACAGCTTCCCCCACTGTCTATATTAAGTAGTACATTTGATACCAGTGATAAACCTACAAGATACATCATGGTCACCAAAAACATGACAGAATTTTTAAAGTTTTAGACATGAAATGGGTATTTCTGGCAAATTTTGATGGTTTTCTGTTGTTGTATAACAAGTTACTATAATCATGAGGGTTTCACACATCAACCATTTATTATCTTGTAAATCAGAAGTCATAGGCCATGGGCTGAGACATGATTCAGGGGTTAGGAGTGCTTGCTGTACTTCCAAAGGACCCAAAACTAGTTCTCAGTGCTTCCATTGATAGATGCACAGCTCCCTGTAACTCCAATACCAAGTAATCAAATGGCCTCTTCTGGCCTTCATAGATACACACACACACACACACACACACACACACACATACACACCACATCTTTAAAAAGAATATCTCTGGCTGATAAGATGACTGAGCAGACAAAAGTACTTCCTTCAAAGCCTGGGAATCTGAATTTGATCCCAGGTCCCACAGAGTAGAAGGAGAGAACCAGTTCTTTTAAATTGTTCTCTGACCTCCCCACATACTCTGTTACATGTACATGTACAAATAAAGAAATTAATAAGTAAATAAATAAAACATCTTTTATAAGGCAAGTTTGGCAACCTTGGTTACATTTCCAGGCTCTCACAAAAACAAAGTAAAGTGTTAGATGTATAGGACTCTAATCTAGAGACATAATAATAAATTCATTCTCCAGATCATTCCAGTTATTGGTCTAATCCAGCTCCTTCTGATTACAGGTGTGCAGGCCCTTTCCCTGGAGGACTGTCAGCCACATCCTGCTAACCAACCACACCTAAGTATTTTCCAAAGTTGTGCTCAACCAAGCAATGGCACCTTGAACACTTCTCTGTCTGTCCCTCCTTCCACCAGCAGGAGAAAGCTCCCTGCCTTGAGAGGCCTATAGGATGGGTCTGGCCTTTCTGGAGTCTTTCTCCCTCAGTATCAATTGGCTGTGGCACACAATGTGACATTGAAGAATATGTTTAGAAATTACCCCTGCAGATCACCTTGTCTAATGTCTTAGACAGAGCCTTCCTCAGATGGTTATTTAGCAAATGCTTTAAAAAGGTCAAGCATTACAGCCCACACTCTTGAGGACAGTTGGCCTTTCAGTTCCTCTGCTACCTCACTTGTCCCATTGCCCTTTCTGAAGCAGAGTAAAGCCGGGATATGCTTGGCCTTAATGCCAGTACTGCTTTTCAGAATGACAAAAATAAGTATATTTTTTCTTCCAGGGAATTGCCCTTCAAATATGCATAGCTCTATTTATTCTTGTCCAACATAAACTATAAAATCTTCCTAATTTTTTTAAATGTTTGAGCTAAGGAAAATTTATATTTCTCCTGTGTTGCACAATTAAGTGCTAGAGCCCCTAGGAAAAATTTTAATAGCAGTACACACACACACACACACACACACACACACACACACACACACACCTTTAAGGATAAATATAGGAGTTATGTAGTGTAGTGTCACTTATAAATGAAATGGATACATATTTAATGAAATTCCTTGGTTATTTAATAACTGAATGATTTCCTAGGTCTTCTAAATTCCCAGTTATTTCTGAATGACTAGATCTCTTCTACCTAAAGCTTCTGTTTTGCTTTGCCCCACATCTCACATGAGCAGCTCATTTTCTTCTCGAAGTTTGTCTTGCCATTGAATGAAACTGTTAGAAAGTGATTCCATTTTATATTTTCAGGAAATGACTTTCAAAGTGCACTGATGAACTGTGATCAAGAACTCAGATGGAAAACCACCACCATTAGGACTGGAATACTAGTACCAGGAGTTTCCAAAGGAGGGAAGCAACAGTTGGAAAACATTACAGAACATCATAACTGGTCAAAATGCAAAGAACATCTATAGTACAACTCCCTCACCTAAGGCTCAGGGAACATCATTGAAGAGGGGGTTAAAAAGATTGTAAACGCCAGAGGACCAGGAAATCTGCTATGAGATTTTGTCTCACAGAAATGACAGGGAAACTTAACTATAATACCTCAACAATATGGCTGCCTAAATAGGACCTGAAGGAGGACAATGCCAGTAGACATGCTGTGGTGGTTTGAATAAGAATGCCTTCTAGAGAGTCATACATTTGAATGCTTGGTCCCCAGACTGTGGAATTGTTTGGGAAGGATTAGGAGGTGTGGCCTTGTTGGAGGAGGTGTGTCACTGGGGTTGGACATGATATTTCAAAAGTTGCCTGGGATTCCCAGTGTTCTGTCTGTCTGTCCATGGTTGTAGATGAAGAAGTGAGCCCTCAGCTGTGTTTTTTGTTCCATCATGGACTCTAATCCTTTGAAATTGTAAACACAATTAAATTCTTTCTTTCATCAGTTCCCTTGGTTATGGGATTTTGCCACAGCAACAGAAACATAACTAAGATACATGTTAACAAGAAAGGATGATATCTCATAGGGCCCCAATCCTAAACAAAGAACTACAGGCAGGTAAAGAAAGCTGAGAACAGGAGAAAAAACTCTTTTTCAGGAAGAAAACTCTAATTGGTATTATTTGGTCAGCCCTGAAATTATATACAAACAAGAAACACTAAAGGAATAGAGCAAGTTATAATTATATATTGGGGTGTGTGTGTGTGTGTGTGTGTGTGTGTGTGTGTGTGTGTGTGTGTATGTGTATGTGTGTGTGTGTTCTCCCCTTCCTATCTTCCTCCTAAGCCTACTACCCCTTCCTCATGGCAACTGAGGTGTTGAACTGCCTCCTTGGGTTAGACTTCCTGGTTAACTCCTTGCTAGGCTCTTTATAGAGTATGTCTGTGGCTGTTACTATTGAGTTAATACACATAAACTCAGTTTTAGGAAGATATATGGCAGAATATACTCAATAGAATGGCTATCGTTACTAATTTTAGAAAGTAACATGCCACACACTCTTGCCACTAATTTATGCCATTGTCTAGTAGTTAAATGTGTTCCAGACACTGTTCTTCGTGCTGGGAGTATAACAAAACAAAAGAGATCATGAATTTAGAGGGAGCAAGGTATATAGGTATATGGGAAAGGTAGGAGGAAGGAAAAGGAAGTGGGGAAATGGTGTATTTATTTTTTAATTAAAAAAATATTCTGGTCCTTTATTCCTAAATATTGATACTGGATAGCTTCATTTTTAGTCATCCTATTAACTTCCTAGTGTCTAAAAATTTGCTTAAATATAAGTGCACATTCCCTTGTTAGAATACTTGACTAAAATATTTGAATAAAATGTTTTTCATGATAATTAAAGTGAGTTAAAATTGCCCAAGAGCATTAAATGTCAGGCCAGTTTTTGAACTAGGGTCACAGATGTTATGAATCACAGCAACCCAGGAGCTTCAGTCTCCCTGGCATTTCACATCTTCCTTTGCTTACTGAGTACCGTGGCTTTATACACACCGAAGACATTCCAGGAAGAGTGGATTTAGCCAAGTTGCTGGGACAGCAGCTGCCGCTGGCCATAGCTTAACAGAGAGACAGGATTCAGAACAGAGAGAAGAATTCAACCCCTGCAGCAATACTGAGCAGTTGATACTGCTAAATTTGATCCCAGGTCCCTTACAATCACGTCCAAAAAAGGAAATTCAAAATCTGGAAATTGGAAAGAAATATGTCTAATTTGGGAAGCTTGCATCACATTTGGTTTGATTCATGTTAAGGGAAGCAATAAAGCATTTCCATGATCTTGTTTTAACCATTCAGACATAAAGGCATTTGTGAGTGTTAAGCCCATTCCACACAACCCACAATTTGATGGACCAAAACATATATGTTTTGATACTAATACCTACTATCTCTATATATATTCTAATAAATATATTCCCATGGATACAATATATAGATAATATAGAGATTAAGTAGCTAGGTAGATGGAATGACTAAAAGGAAGCGGTGCTCTGATATTTCTATTTGTAAAAATCAATGGCGAGATAGCAATATTCTCTATCCTCCAGTAACAACTGGTATGCACTGGGTTCATTTCTCTCTTTTTTTCCCATTAGCATTATGTGTCTACATTAAAAACATTCCAGCAATCTGGGCAAAGTGGTGTGAGCCTAAGATCAAAGCACTTGCAAGGCTCAAAGACAGCCTAGGATAGACAACAAGTTCAACAAAACAAAACCAACAGAAACCCTAAAATGATTAACTGTAAACCCTTAACCAAATAGGTTAACATATTGTAGTGACTTGTAACCTATCCCATTTAAAAACATATACATTTTATAAACTTTATTGACCCAAACAGAAACAATAACTTTTAAGAACTTTAAAAGGGAACAAGCCGGGCGGTGGTGGCGCACGCCTTTAATCCCAGCACTCGGGAGGCAGAGCCAGGCGGATCTCTTGTGAGTTCGAGGCCAGCCTGGTCTCCAAAGCAGTTCCAGGAAAGGCGCAAAGCTACACAAAGAAACCCTGTCTCAAAAAACCAAAAAAAATAAATAAATAAAAAATAAATAAAAATAAAAAATAAAAGGGAACTAATTATATGAAAGACAGAGAATCTCTACTCAATTTATTTTTTCTAAATTTGCTTCTTTTTCTATTAACACAAAACATAGTTTAGGACAGCCCTCTACAAGTATCATGTGTGCAAACAATCCCATTAGAAATACATATAAAATGGACTTAATCCATCAAATCATGATGTGGTCATGATTTCCACATCAACAAATAGGAAGAGGACCCACAGTCCTTGCTCCCAACGCAATGTCTAACAGTCAATTTGAAGATCCAAGAGTATTTTGCTTTGTTTTTCAAATATGCATTCTCTCTAAAGCAATTGCTATGGGAAGTGACTTTGAAAGAATCTCTGGAATTTGAATAATTTTGAGAAGTCCTCCATTCTGTTTAAGTAACTGGCAATGTTCATTTTGATCCAAAATACTCCAAAAACAATAGGACCAAGCACCAGGCAATTTATTCTCATTGATTTTTTAGAAAGTAGTGGGAAGTCCACTCATTCTGGAAAATGTGGTTAGTTTTGACAGTAATGTTATATTAGTCACTTTTTTGTCTCTATGATAAAACACCAGGATTAGAGGCAATTTATGGAAGGAAAAGTTGAATTTGCCTCACAGTTCCAGAGGGAGAGTCTGTAATGGTGAGGAAGTCATGGTCCCAGATGACAGGAGCTGGGAAATCATATCACTATCCACAGACACAAAACAGAACAATTAATTATGATGAGGCTATGAATTCTGAAAGCTTACACCAGTGGTGTACCTCCTCCAGCAATGCTGTCACCTCCCCAGACAGTGCCACCAACTAGGGACCAAGTATTTCAATATTTCAATACCTGAGCCAATGGGGAGATGTTTTCATTCAAACTACCACACAGGGTTGTCACATGTCACATGACCGCATTATCCCCTTCCTATCTTTCTGCTAAGCCTCCTACCCCTTCCTCACAGCAACTGAGGTATTGAACTGCCTCCTTGGGTTAGACTTCCTGGTTAACTCCTTGCTAGGCTCTTTATAGAGAATGTTTGTGGTTGTCGCTATTGAGTTAATACACATAAACTCAGTTTTAGGAAGATATATGGCAGAATATGCTTAATAGAATGGCTATCAATACTAATTTTAGAAAGTAACATGCCACACACTCTTGCCACTAATTTATGCGTTGTCTAGTAATTAAATGTGTTCCAGACACTATTCTTCGTGCTGGAAGTACAGGAACACTTGAAATATACAAAAGTGTTCCTACACATAAGTCTTCACCAACCTGTTTTCTTATAAAGTAGATTTGGCCCTCCTGCTAATAGCCTTTCTCAGGGTTCCCAGCTTCCAAACTTGTCCAAAATATCCTGTGTTTATTTCTTTATTATCCAGTCTTAGGTAGTTTGTCATAGCAACAGAAAAAAAAAAAAACAAAAAAAAACAAAAAAACAACTAAGACAGTATCCTCACAGGAAGAGGCCAGAGGAGAGACCACAATGAGAACGTAACAATCTACAGCCTGGAAGACACCCCTCGCCATAATTAAACCATGTTGACCCTTGACCTCAGAGTTCCAGATTTCAGAATAGTAGATGTAAGAAGTTTCTATCATTTATTAACTATCTGGTCTATGACACTTTTTTTTGGAACAGCTGAACAAATTAAAGCAGCACCTGAAATCTGAAGCTTTGGGGATTGTTAAAAGCTCTCAAATTGAAAAAGACAGAAGCAATAACTCAT
>CABHPR010132134.1:9970-44788 GCA_902168415.1 Peromyscus melanophrys | reverse complement strand
TATATATATATATATATATATATATATATATATATATATATATACACACAAACATACAGGTACTCTCACATATATACACCTGTGCACACAGAGAACTAACATCACAAAATAAAATAATATAAATAATGATAAACTCTATGAAACAGTGTTTATTGAATATTTGAGTATGACCAGGCAATAAGATCAAAGGAGGGAAGTTTTCACTTCCAGGCATCCTCAGTTCTGGGTCCTCTAGGTTCCTCTGTGGTATTGATCTCAAATCTCTACTTTCTTGTTGCAGTATGTCAAGGACATCTGGTCTGTGTGCCAAGTGAAGGAAACCACAAGTGTAGAGATTACAGACTTGGTTATGTTGGACTTTGTCAGGTTCATTGATAACCGAGCTTGGAAATGGCCACAAGTCCATGTACAAGGAATCCACAGGGAATCTGCAACCTATCTGCTCTGACAGAAGAAACAGGATGTTTTTACGATAAAGCCTGGTCACTCCTTACATTCTTCTGACTTCATGTCCAGGAATGACACTTTGCCTTTGTGATTTGCTACTGTTAACCAGAGTCATTCTGTAGATTAAGTGAACAAACCTCAAAGTTATAAGCACAAGCTGAATATAGTAGACAGTAAAACTTGTCACTATAGAGTCATCTTCATGTCCCTACTAGCAGCCACCATCCACTCCTTTGATGTGAGCTTTTGTCTACCCATTTCCACTGAAAAGCCTGATGCATTCTTCACAAATTCTTTCCTTTCTCTTGTTCGGAGAATATACTAAAGAGCCCTCTTCATCCAAGTCGACTTACAACAACTTCCAAATGAAAGAATATCTTGGGAGTCAGAAATTATCAAAATATCTGGAGCCCAGCAATTTCAAAAGTTTTTAGAACTAATAATACTAAATCTGTTAATTCTTATATTTAAAATGTCATAACAAATTGCTATTATTCTTTTGTGTTATTAAAAAAACATTCAGAATGTGACAATGTTTTTAAACTGTTGAACACATATATGCTGGGGTTTCTTTGTGGCTAGTTATTTCCAGTATTGTAGGTGCCCTGAGGGTCCTCTGCTCTTAACCTCATGGAAACTTCATCAGTTTTCTGTAGCGTGTCCTTGATCATCCAGTGTGGTCTTAACTCAGCTGAATGCTTCCTTTGTAGATCAGGTCACTAGACAAACCCTGTTTCAGAACACTCCTCTGGTGAAGAGGTCATATCCCTTTGTTCTTTTCTTTACACCCCCCGGCCCCCACCACTCAAATGAAAGGCTACATTCACCTTTGGAAGGGTCACAATGAAATGACTGGAGATAGAAACCTCTCTGAACGGCAATAGGCATTCTGCCAATTCCTCAATAGCAAGAAAATTGAATGTTAGACCATGCAGTATGGAAACAGTCTCAGGACCACCCTGAAGTTGGGAGTTCTCCCCTTTGAAGCAGTTAACTTCATATAAAGTTCCAATCCCTGACCAACACAACCTGCATTAATGGGACAGGTGAGGTTGTTATTTATACCAAAACTCACTGATGCCCCTTAGCAGGTGCCTGCCTGCTCTGATATCAGCTTTCCTCCAAATAAACAAAGACTCCAAAGCATCTTGAGCTCATCATGACCAGGCTATATTAGCTCCAAGCTCACCTGTGTAATCATCCTTTCAGTCATTTCCCTCTCTTTGTGCATATCTGTGACCAATTCACCTTTATTTCTTGACATCAGTCATTGTGATTTCTTATAACTCAGCTATAGCCCAAACCTGCTGCCTACTAACTTTTGAACTAAAGGGCAAGCTTCCATAGAGTTCATAAAGAGAGAGCTCTGGGTCTCTGTGAAGATTACACAGTGTGGAGCTGATATCAAATGAAGCAGACAGAGGTGTAGGCAAGGAGCCATACCTTCAGAGGCCCAGAGTGTACCAGAGCACATTTGAAGTTTTGGTAAATGGAGACAGTGTGTTTCATTAACGAAAAAATGTGAGGAGGAAAAACAGTAGAAGATCTGATGTTTTTCTGAAAACTATTTTCCTAAACTGGCTTATTAGAAGTAAGAAAAGCACACTGAAGTTTCAGTTTATATGCTATAATTACTAGCCTGAGCTTTATTACATATCAGGCAGGAAAATGACACAGGGAAATTGAAATCTTCATGATCCACATTGAAAAGGTTTGAAGTTTATACTTAATTTAGTGTTTTTATTTGGTAATGCTTAGCATTTAATTCACATGCCCTTTTCCTTGTCCTGTGTAGAAATTTTAGATGAGGAACAAGATGTCTTTCAGCTTATTTTGTGTTTCCTTGAGTAGAAACTTAGAGCTAGGAAGTAGAAAGTGTGCAGGCACAGCAGAGGGAAAAGACACTTGGACAATGGACATTATGGAGGCCCCTATCATGCCCTTTGTGGGGTGTCTGTCTTGTTCATATTTCAAAACCTAAAGGAACATAATTTAACTTTCTCCAACTTTGCCACCCAGTTTAGAACATACAATTGATGCATGGATGAATTGTTAAAGAGAGTGTAAAAAAGCCTTTCTTATAGATGGAAGAATACATATTTGCTACTCTGGGAAGTTCACTCCTACTCAAGGAAGGAACATTTCACATACCTAGACTCTTGGAACACTCTTCATGCAATGAGTTCTATGTGTTTTCCATTCCCAGCTGTCAGCCCTCTAACAGGTTTGGAACAGCCTCAAGGGATTCCTTTCATCACCTCTCAAATGTATTCACTTGCCTCCTCAGGTACCTCCATGGGAATGTAAGTCCCTGTGGCTCTCATGTGATTCTTCCTATATTCTGTCCTTGGATTTCCTTTTTGAGGCTTCTAAATTCCCAAAGTCTTTTCTACCAGGCTCATGTGACAGGTTCCATGTCAGTGAGAACTGGGGCTGAGATCACTCAGTGTTGACTGTTTCTACGAGTCAAGAAGGGTAAAACAGACTCCCTGGGCAAATCAAAGAGTTTTCACAAATCTTTTCATTTATTAACTTATACTACTCATGACTTTCTTAGCTCATAGAATCTTAGTACAAGGGACAGTGTGCTTGGTCAAGAGAAATAAATCTTGTAACCACACCCACCTTCCAATCCTTGAAAGAATATCTAGTTATTTAATCTCTTTATTATAAAACCAAATGTATTTGAAATCATCTGCTTTTTCTCTTTCCATGGCATTCCTGCATGGCAGTTCCAAAAATATCTTGAGTGAATTCCACTCTGCCTGCTTCATTGTTTTCTCTAATTTTTCACTTTCTCCTCACTATTCTCAGACTCGCACAAAGGTTTCTACAAAACAAATCACAGCAAGTCTCTCCTATACAGTGATGCTGGTCCAGTTATCTGCTTTGGCTCATAGCCCTCTCACCCACTTTCCTCATCCTTTACCGTGTTCTGGTCAAATGGGTTTCCAAAACTTCTTTAAAGAAGATACACTCTTTCCTATTCCAAGGCCTTGGCAGACACTCATTAATGAACTTGCATTTTCTATTTCTTCATCAGGTGTTTTTCCTTTATTTTTTCATATCAATAAAGGAGCATAAAAGCTGTTTCTCTCACCATACATTTCAGACATTTCAGGAACTGCTATGTCTTCATGAAGCTTCTCCTTGCACCTTTCTTCTGTATAATATTACTTACGATTTTTCTCATTGTACTCATCTGTATTCTAGTAAGGACAGACTCATTGGTTCTTCAGCATTATGTCATCCTCACATAACACGTGACCAGTTATACTCCATAAGCATTCAGTTAATGAGGCATAGGTGACTCAATGAACATATTTAAAATTTAGTTTATTTGATAAATACTTATATGGCATTCTCTTAATCTGTATAATTCATTCTTTCATTCTTTACATTTATAAAACAAAATATAACGTTTTCCCTAGCTGATTCTCAAAGCTATACACTTTTATTAATTCATCTGAAATATCTCTCATAAGACTTCATACTTTCCAGTGCTTAGTGTATGCTTTTTCAGTTCTGAGTACCTGGCTTGACTAATGGGTACTTTTGTCTATATATACTAATTAAGACACATTAAAGTCCCTTTTATCAGGTGACACACTTACAGAGAAATAACCTAGAGACTAGAGCAAAGAAACAACTTAGTTTTCAACTTTTTCTTTTCATTGGTGAGTAAGAACATTGATCTCTCTGGTTCTTTTCAAATAAGATGTGATAGATACTATAACTTATCACTATATACAAAATGCATGTTGTACATTGGGACAGTTCTCAAATATGAATCTCTTCCAGATACATAGATGAATCTATATCCTCCAGTGTGAAGATGAGGAAGAGGAGAAGGAGGATATGAAAGAAGATAGGGAAGAGAAGAAAGAGGTTACTTCTTCTAAATCCTCAAATTAATAACCTATCTTAGGAATATTTTTCCTCCAAACAGTGATGGCTATGGGATGTTGTTATCAGCACCCACCTCCTTGCATTTTTTTAATAAATCAAATGAAAATAGTCAATAAACAGTGACTGATACACCTGAATGACTGTTCTACTGTGAGACACACTGCTGCATGATCCAACTTGGAAAATGCTTTTTTAGTGACAAAACCTGGACATCGCTCACACCATGAAACATTGTGGAGATAAAGGGAGGGAAGATTAGGCAGGAGGCAACTCATTCTTCATTACCTTCACGACCTTCGTTCCTTCTCCATTGTTTGTATATAACTACAATCTAATTTGTTATCCCCAGTCTCGCAGTAGTTTCATTTATAGAGCCTATTACTCATAGAAGAGATTGTTTTGATAGTGCTACCTAAAATTCTGAAGAATCAACATGCTTAGATGCACAGGTCTACCAACAATGACCACCAATCAGATATCACCAGTATGCTTATTGACTTGGAAATTTTTGTTGGAGTGTTAAAGGTATAGTTTTTAAAATCAGGTGACTATAAATACACATATGTATGAGTAACTGCTATAATCTGTGCTCTTTGTATCCTATAGTACACCTTTGAACAAGGAAACACTTAAGAATGGCACTGCAGGATAAGACATGCTGTCATTCATTTACAATGTTTAATTGAAAGCCCCTGTTTGTACTTTATCTGTTATTCTTGGGCCCCAGGGACATTGGGCACTGTGAGGTTCTAAGTCACAATTCCATTCACTAAATGTGTGCTCGAGCTTGTAATGAGTTTGTTTAAAGCCTCCACACCTCTGCTTTCCATAGAAGGTTAATTTACCTTTCTGAAACAGAACAGAGCTGTTTTTAGATTTCCCTGATTTCCACAGACAAGTCACCCCTGGGAGCCTGCTGTAGAAAATGTTCGTTAAGGCACATTCTTAGCTGACTGGCTGATGGGTGAATAGGGAAAACCAGCCAAAGAGCCAGTGTCCTCTGTGCTTCATCCCAGCCTAGGCATTATTAATTGTACATCATAGCATTCTCTTTCCTCTAAATACATGTCTGAGTCCTTTATTAAAACTTCATACTAATTACTTCAATCCCATCCCTCAACGGGTGATTCCATATGCAATGTATTAATTACTCTGTCTGCAAAGGCTCTCACATAAATTCCTCTGGTACCTGTCCCTTATTGCTTCTCAAAATCATGTCCCTTCATTCCTTTATGTGGTGATAACTTATTCTAGTTGATTTCCAGCCTTCTCTACCTTCTGCTGAATGCAGCAATAATATTGTTGAGAGAAATTGAACAACATCATATAGAAAGGGATTTTATATACTTTCAAATATCTTTTGTTTTTTAATTTGACAAAACCTAAAGTCTGCTTGACAATTGTATGTATGGACTACTATCTTTCCCGGCCTTTTAAAACATGGAGAATGACTGTATTACTCAGAATTTGGGTAAGCATAATCTAATACTCTTTTTCTAGTAGTGAAGAAAGAAGGCTTAGGTTTTATATGTATTTAGAAAAGGAGATCTTCCTGGTGACTAAAGTCTCATGTTTTACTTTTTTGAGTCAAGAAATAGCAAAGGAAATCTATGGCAGTTGGGCAGCTTCCTGTAGCAGGACACATGCTACCTGACCATGATAATGATAATGTGCACTGGGACAAACAGAGTTAGTGAGGACCAGATCTATTTCCAGAACTCCAGACAAAGAATCATCTCTTTGAGGTAATTCAAATCCTTAACAGTGGAAGAAATTCTTGGTATCTGATGTGGATAAAGATGTAGAGACAACCTAAGCTGAATGATCATTTTGATTATGTATCAATAGTCATTTGAAAACAGGAAGAATGAGCTGCCCTTGTCCTCCTTGTTGATGTCACTTAGAAATGTGGCACTGTATTTTATTTTTAGAGACTTGGGACTCTTCTCAAGAATGCTCTCAAGACTCAACTGTTGCTTTAGTTCCTGGTAATAAAGGTAGAGTTATAAATGTTACCCTTAGAAACAAATAACACATGTTGTTAAGCATATGATCAAATAGTTCAATGGTTAGCATGCCAAGATTAGCATGGCAAATAGACCACACTTGTTAAAATGCTGTTGATTATGGACCATGCAAATTATCGCCACTCGCTGCTGTACAGAGCTGAAATGGGAAGAGAAGTATATAAACCTGCTCAGTGTAAACTTACTAAGCTAGAGTCCACACAAATGGATTCCTTCCCTGAGTTAACTCTTTCAGATTTATAACCTGTGAAATGAAAATGATAAAACAACACCTGATTCGTTACAGCGTTGTATTGTAGTTGCTTTTCAGGCATACTTGAAATGCGTGACAATCCTTCTGCTTTCACCTTGCCTCACCTACTCTTTGATTGCTTGGCCTCTGTTCATTGTACACAGTACTAAGTTTTCTAAAGACTCTTTCATGCAATATGAATAAACTTTGACATCAAATATTTATGATCACAAAGATTTAACACTTGGGAAGTAAATGATTATCACTGTTATTGGCATTGATCTAACTAGGCACCACCTACTAACAGGTTAATCTGATATCTGTCCCCCACTTTTTTCTTCTTTATCTTGACTGCATTGTTACAAATTGTTTAGTTCCAAAAAATCGATTCTTTGAATCCATTCTGATTCTATTCTAATCTATTTTACTTTATATTTACTTGACAAATTAACTAATCTCATTGGGTAACTCAAGCCTATAAATTAATTCTGAGAATCCTAGAAGCGTTTTTGAAAGTACCATGAAGCTCACATTTAATTACATGGAGGGAGCTTTTCCTAACAAACCCTCAGAAATAACTAGACATTGAAAACACTTCCCCCTAGAGCTGCATCTCAAAACATGGGCTTGCCTTGCAGGAGCCCTTCATAAGAACTTGTGGCTAGAAATGGGATCTCCATTGCTTTATTGACGTTATATGCCCAAGGCAGCCTTCCAGGGAGCTTTTCCATGTTGTATTTCACTATTATAACTCCATCATGGTCAATTAGCAAGACAGACTCTGGGCTTTTATGCTTGAAAATGAGGCTTCCTGATTATTTATGTTGCTACGATGTTATTGAGTAATTCAGCTTAGTAAAGCTCTTCAATGTGTACCATCCCCGTTACTGTAAATCCAGGTGTTAATACTCTCTGATGACTCATCATCTCACTAGAGATGCCTAATAAAGCAGCCATTAACTGAAGGGATATGGTGATGTAAACTGTACTGCTGGCTGAATTTCCCATTATCCAGAGTACCACTGTGGTGGTAGAGGACATTACCTAAGTAGAGACAAACCATGATCCTAATGAAACCACAGTAACAAAGATGTTACCTTCACAAGCAGAAGAGTGAATGCAGATGACAATAGAGTTGGAAGAAAGATTTCATGCAATGCCTCACAAAAGTGAAAAGATAAACTAATCTCACACTGCAGGCAAGAAGCAGGCATGGATTACAACCACTATTACAGCTGTTGGTCTACCAGCCTTGAGTTATTTTCCCCATGGCAAATCTAAGATCACAGAGGAGATCTGATGCTCCAAACACCACAGGGCACTTGTGATTCTGTGAGTAAGCATACTCGGGAGACCTTAACCTTATAAATACTGTGTCTAAATTTAACATTTGGATAGTGTCTTCTGGGGGAAGGAGAGGTATTATCTTTTTAGTATATGCAATAGTATGGTGGCCACAAAACATTCTATACATATATGTCAACTTCATAATGAAATTTGTTATGTATAATTAATATACTCTAATAAAAATAAGGGACAAACATTGTTACTTGGTTTTCTGTTTTTCAGGCAGAGAAGAGCCTCAAAACTGTAAGAACCTTGTTATCTCAAACACATTAGCATGTGGGACATTGGAATGGGAACAAATGTGTGTTGTGGGATGTTCTGTATGCTGTGAATATGTTGCTATGATTGGTTGATAAATAAAAAGCTGATTGGCCAGTACCCAGGCAGGAAGTATAAGCAGGATAAAGAGACAAGGAGAATTCTGGGAAGAGGAAGGCTGAGTCAAGAGATGCCAGTCTACTGTCCAGGGAGCAGCATTTAACAGCACACAGGTAAAGCCATGGAACACCTGGTGACCTATAGATTAACAGAAATGGGCTGAGTTTAAGTGTAAGAGCTAGTCAGTGGTAGGCCTGAGCTAATGGCCAAGCAGTTTTAATTAATATAAGCCTCCGTGTGTGTTTACTTGGGTTTGAGTGACAGCAGACCGTGGAGCTGAGGGACCTGGACAGGACCATGAAAAATTTCCGCTACAAATGTGAGCCTCTGACCCTGGGCTTTTTTTTTTTTTGGCTTCTCCTTTGCTCCATTTCTGAGACAGTCTCTTCACTACAGGTCTCAATCTTCTCTCAGTTAAGGAAAGCTATCAAACCAAGTTGAAACAGACAAAGCTACTACACCCCTATTCTGCACTATTGCAGCTATTCTCAATCAATCTATTTAAAAATGAATCTCAGAGGTATATCTCAGTAATCCCACCCTACTTCATGGATGGAGCTGCATCTGTCTATGGAAGTGGAAACAGGGAAGGTTAGGAGCTCATTGAGCCACGGTAGAGCTACTTGATTACATCATATTTCTAGACTGCTTAGCTCACAGTATTTGTTGTTAATAAATTCAATCTATCACTCTACATGAGAAAACAGGATTTTTCAATAGTGTTGAATCTGTGACCTAACAGCCCATTGTCCTCTAAGCAATACCCACCCCTACTCTTCTTTTCCTTCTTACCCTTCCTTTTCTTTAAAATAATTTCTCATGGTAGTATAGGACATTTTCTTATTTGTGACCCAGAAAAAAAAATATTCTTTTAATTTATCCTAGGAAGAAATTTGGTGTATTGTATTGAAGAGTCTAAAATATTTGAATATGCCTTGTCACTAGGTAGCTTTTCTAATCTTCTAATCATCAAATCACACACTAGAATTGGGATGAACAGTGTGGGAAGTGGAGTCTGCTAGAAGCATGGGCTATGCCTTATAGGATTTTATATTCAGACAGAGGATCGAAAATTATATCCAAAATACCCCCAAGGCAAGATAAAGTACTGTAACAATACATAGTCTTTCAAGTAGCATCCACCCTGCACACTGACAGTTTAATCTTCCACAAGCATAGCTTTTATCATCTTTCTGCCTCTAGACAACTTTCTCAGCCTTATTTCTTCTCACATTAAGTCCAAACTCTTCTACTGCTTCACAGGAGGCCTTGCATAGAGCATCACCTGATTTATCCAAATTTATGAACGTCTTCTTCTCCACCAAGCAAGAATGCCTCTGAATCTGTGGTCCTGATGCCTTTCCCAGCTCATTTGTTAGGAAGTAGAATTTCAGCACAAACTCACCTCAGTAATGCTATACACAATTCAGTATAGTTTTTTTGTGTGTGGGGGGGGAAGTTCTTTTTTAAAATTTATTTCTTTAAATTTTTTTTTCATTTTACAAACCAATCTCAGTTCCCCCCCCCCCCCCCCCCCCCCCCCCCCCCCCTCAGTCTCACCCCCCATCCACTCCCCTTGGGGAGTTAACAAAGTCTGTCATACTAAGTTGAGGCAGGATTGAGTCCCTCCTCCCTGTGTCAAGGCTGGGCAAGGAATCCCACCCTAGAGAATGTGTTAAAAAAAAAAGGCATTTCATGAACTCAGGATAAGTCCTGGTCCCAATACCAGGGGCTCCCCAAACAGATCTAACCATGTAATGATCACACACATTCAGAGGGCCTAATTTGGTTCCATGCATATTCCCCAGCTGACAGGCCGGAGTCCATGAGCTCCTACCAGCTTGGGTCAGCTGTGTCTGTGATTTTCCCCATCATGATTTTGACCTCGCTTGCTCCTTTGTTCTCTCCTCTCTCTCTTCAACTGAAGTCTAGGAGTTCAGCCCAGAGTTTGGTTGTGGATCTCTGCATCTTCTTCCATCAGTTAATGGATGTAAGTTCTATGATGACAATTAGGGTAGTCACTAATCTTATTATAAGGGAAGGTAAGTCCAGGAACCCTCTCCATTATTGTTAGGAGTCTTAGTTGGTGTCATTCTTATAGATTCCTGGGGATTTCCCCCAGTATGTGTTTTTTAAGGGTTAAATCTGGTCATTCTGCAAGGCAAAATTTGGTAGTACAGACCACATTGTTCTTTAATCTACCTGAGTACTAGGAATATGTCTACATCTTTTAAATATCTAGTTTTGAAATGTGAATTTTTTTCTCTCATTATCTGAATGACAGTGAATTGTAAATGTCTTCTTCCTAGGTCTAGTTACTTATTCAGTACAATGGAGAGACCTTATAGAGTCATTGTGATGGCTAGCTATAGCACATTTAAAAAACTGAGAACAACATTAGGTTAGTTACCATTGCAAATATCACCTTGAACTACTATAGTAGAAGGGGTGAAATAATAAGAATGTCCAATATCTTCACACTTTGAGCACATGAAGAAGATAGTATGTTCCATAGGCTTAGGAGAGGTATACACACATTTAAACATGTATACATATATATGTGTATGGATACCAGAAAGAATACATTTATATGTTCAGTTGATATTCTGTTAGTTATTTTTATTAGTTCATTGAGAATTTTGTACAACATATTTTGACCATATTGACTCTTAACATTGGCAATTGTCTAAAGTTCTATTATTCAGATTTAAATTGAAGTGGCACATTTGTGCATAGGAGGCTCGGCTCTAGAGTGAGGTTACCAATTTCAGGTTCTAGTCATTCTCCTTACCACTCTCAAGGTCTTTGCTATATCCTCAACACTCTTGAGTTACTCCATCTATAGTATAGAAACAAGACTACCTATCTTGATTGTGATGTGATAGTTCTAAACATTTATTATTTCCAGTCCTTAATATATTCAGATTGTTTTCCATCATTCTTTGGGTTGATCATATGTTTCATAATGTTTTTTATGATATTTCTAATACTAAATGATAAATTCAGAGATTATTTGGAAACCAAAAAAACTACAGATTATTTTATGTGGAATGCTTTTCAAGCCAATGTTTATTGAAGTATAGAGTAGAATGCTTTGGCCCAGAATAGAGTGGGTTTTCTTCTGAAAATTAAGAGTTACTTGATGAACAAAAATGGAGAGACAAACATTACAAGTTCCCTGCAAATGTTATGTGAGATCTGTACCTTTATTTCCCATTCTTTTTTTGGGCTAAGCTTATATTCCTATTTCGATTTTGTGGTCTAGAGATCAGACAGAATCTTGTTTGAATCAACTCTAAGTGCCAGGATGCTCCTCAGTAAAAGTTACCCATCAGTTTAAAGATATAGCTCTTTTGGTTGCATGATTGCCTAGAAGGCAGAAAACCTTTGGGTCAATCCCCATCGTTGCATAAAATAGGCATGATGATACAGACCTGTACTCAGAAAATGGATACAGAGGGACGAGTAATTCAACATAATTCTCTGAAGCAAAATGAGTTTGGGGCAAGTCTGCAAATATATATCTTAAAAAAAACACCACCACCATTAATAATAATAGAAACTGCCAATTGCCCTCAAAATGAGACTTTCGACTAAGGCCATTAGGCAGTCTCTCTCTCTCTCTCTCTCTCTCTCTCTCTCTCTCTCTCTCTCTCTCTCTGCCTCTCTCCTGGTCAACCTTCTTCCCTCTCCTATTACCACATTTCTGGCAACAAGCACTTTATTTTCTTCTCTCTCTTCCTTTAAATATTTATTTTTCATAGCCTGGTATTGGTGAAATTATTAAGGCCACTCCTCGTAGTTAAATGGAAGATTTATTTAGTGGGTAACTTACAAATGAAGGGATAGGTAGGTCGCGGGGTCTGGGGAAGGTGTATCGCAGTCCAGCGGTGTTCTCTGGAGCTCTGCTCGGTCAACCTCCACCGTCTCAGGCCCAGGAACAGAGAGAGCTGGCCCATCCCGATCTCGGGTCTCCAGGGTCCTCCCTTGGCCCCGCCTTGTAGGCGTGACAGTTGCCGAAGCCTCAATGGGGGGTTGGAACTTTCAGATGAAAGCTGGAATGGCTACCCACTACAGCCTGGTTTGTTCATTCTTTTTTTCTAGCTGATTGACTGTTTTGAGCTGCTGTATTCATTCTTCTTTCTATCAGTGCATTCACACTTCCTTATTATCATTTGATGAAACAGTAGAATGGAGTACCAGGCACCAAGAAATGCTCATGTGGTTTCTCAGACAAGGCACCGAATGTTGCTGTGATGTCTTTCTTGACTTTCATCTCCTAGACATTAACAATGTCTACAGTGACAGGGTCACAGATATCATCATAGACTTCTTTCCAGCATAGCTGACACATTGACTCTTATTGAGAGATTGGGTCCTGGATGGGCTCAGGCAAGGTTTGACTCAGGGAGGAGCTCAGAATTCCTGAGCACTGCACACTGATTTGACATTCAGTTTATGTAATTGTGTCACTCTGACTGAGTCTGAGGTAGAAACAACTTAAGGGAAGAAAGATTTGTTTTGTCTCACAATTTTACAGAATTCAGTCCATAATTTTTGAGCCCCAGGCATTTGAGCAGAATATCAGAGGATGTCATTCATGTCTCAAAGGACAGAAAACAAAGAAAAAAGGGACACTCTATGTTGCTTGGACCCATGTATTTAGACAGCAATCAGAGGAATAGTAATAGCAGATGAGAGCCGGAAATGGGTTTATTTAAGTTTTTCCATGTTTTTCTTAACCGAAAAATGAAAACCAAAACTATCAAAAATATAAGGAAGAGTTATATATTGTGAGGGATGTGAAACATTACCAAGAAATCTAAGAAAATAAATTGAGCTTGATTACAAAGGCCCTCACTTCTACCCACTTCCTTTTTCTACATCTTGTTTCTAATTTCCCCACTCTTTGGAGCTTATTTCTGCTATAGTTCTTAGAATTAGTAAAAAAGAAAAACTATTTTAAATTTACTCCTATTGTTGTATGCATGGTATATGTGGACAAACATGAAGCAGTGCACATGTCAAGACCAGAGCTGATTCTCACTTTCCACCATTACATGGATTGATCGGCTTCTGTACTGAGTATCTTTACCTGATCAGTCACTTCTCCTGCCTAGTATTCATTTATTATTTGATAATCAAATTTTATTTCCACAGTAAGAGAGTAGGGTTCTGCCAATTAGAGTAGGCATTAAAAAGATATTAACTTCCTAAACAAATAAGAAGTATGGGGGTTGGGGATTTAGCTCAGTGGTAGAGCTCTTGCCTAGCAAGCACAAGGCCCTGGCTTTAGTCCCCAGCTCCAGAAAAAAAAATAAAAATAAAGTAAAAGAAGTATGGACAGCTTATTTTAAGTGTATTAAATCATACACACACACACACACACACACACACACACACACACACACACACACTATTTTGTTTTTGTGTGAAAACATTTGCGTCAGATAGACTGAATTGTATTTAAATCTGGAGATTTCACAGCTATTTTGCCTGGCTTTGGACGACTACTCGATCAGCAAGAATTCTCATATTTAGGTTTAATTACTTCAATTTTAGAAATAACTACAGGAACAACCTGAAAGCTCATCTGGTTCTTAGAGAGCTTATCAGTTCATGAACAAGCTTTTTCAAGCTAGGACATAACACAAAATTCAGAGTAGATGGGAAGTAGCTAGCAACTACTTTGCAAAATTACTTTTATGTCTTTCACTAATTTGTATGACTCTCTATAGAGAAGTGGAGAGAAAGTGCAAGTTATTTTATCTTTCATAATGATGCATATCTTCCTCGCAAAATTGAGAGAAGATATAAGTATGCCTCCGGCCATCCGGCCATGTTTCACACGGGCAGTATAATATGGCTCTTGTCACCTGGTGTCTAATGCCAGTCTTCCCGAAACTCAGGAGAAATTGTCAATTCTATCAGCTTTCTATGATGCAATGACTTCCAGACAAACGGAGGCATTTCAAACAACCCTCAGCATGTCCCAGTTTGTGTAAACACAGTAAGAAGCAGCACATGCCATTACCAGGAGTGACGGGAGGATGATGTATATGCCTCTGTCCTTCCCAGATAGATTAGTAACCAGAAACACTGAGAGGGGCAGCTTTGGCTCTACATTCCTTTATCCAACTCAGTCACAGAAAAAAAATATTCCAAAGCTACTATTGCATTCATTGTTTGTTCTCTGCTAGTAGGAGGGTGCATTATGGACATACCCTCATAAAACTGAAGGCAGATAACATCAAAAGAAAAATGCTGTCCCTGTATTATGTGCCTTATTTACAGAAACTTACCCCACAGTCACAGGCATCGTTGCTACTGCCCCCTTTGAAGGTCGTAAAGAATGATGGCTTTCTGCCTAGGTTGTGTCTTATGCCAAGAAAAAACCTTTTTAAAAATAGACAAATACAGTCCTTTCTTTAGAGCACATTCATAATGTGAAGAAAATACACTCTATGCCTAGTGGTCCAGTTGGGAACTATAGATCTATACTATCTGATTTAGCTTTGGCCTAACTTTTATGGTTCAATAAATTTGGGGTCTGTTAATGAATCTACCATAAAAAATTAAAATTCATTAATAAATATTGATTCACAGTCTATTATGTTAGGATTATCTACAGATTAAAAATGAAAATGGTGTTAAAACAACATTAAAAGGTGAGATCCAGATCTCTGTCTGGCACAAATCATCTTCAGACTGCAATGTAGCAGGAACTGAACTAAAGTCGTTATTTTAATTGAAAAAGTAAAAGAGCAAATTGTCTTAGAATCATAGTCATATATCCATCCAAGTAGTGTTCTCTGATTGTATTTTTTTTCTTTTCTGATCAGCTCCAGATATTTGCCTTTGTAGAGAAAGAATGTATTACTTGGACCAGAGCATCCCAAGGACAAAGCCACTTATGTTCCTCTGAATGGATGGACTTGTTAACAGACATATAAAGCATTTGTAGGGTATGGATGTGGTCACAGGTGTCCGTGATTTTGAACTTCAGTCACCATTCACTGAGCCTTTGACTTCTAGTCTTTTCTAGTCTAACTCTCTGTTCTTATGATATGCCAATCTTGTGTCTGATAGAGAAGTGACAGGTTGTGGGTACCAATGGCTGGCTCTTATAAAGCATCTTAGGATTTGAAAGGAGAGTCAGCAGGTGCCATTCAGATGATCCCATAGTGTTTTCCCTGAGGCAGGTAGGGCTGCTTTTAGCCCATGTTATAGATGCCCCCCAAATAGACATAGAGCAGAAAGGAGGAAAAGACACAACTTTCAACACAACTTTCACCAGATGTGCCTTCCTCTGTCCATATTACTGCATTTATTGGAAAAGCACACTCAAAGGTCTGTTCTTTATCTGAGAACCTAAAGGAAATGTTTTCATTAAACTCTAAAACTTTATCAGTAAATATCACGGAAACCAAGTTAATATTATCCTGGTGACAACCTAATGATATCAGATGGAGAGGACCTTGCAACTCTAAGTCACTAGAGAATAGTCCTTATAAAATCTGTGTACATGTTAAAGCAAGGCTTTGTAAACGATATTTATTAGCTGAATCATGCATAATTTATTGTGGGTTTGTGTATGTGTCATGAGAAGAAAGGATGGTGATAAGATAGTACAAAAACACAAGGGAGTTTGATTTAACTGAAAATACAAACAAAGATATGAAACTGGCAGGAAAATAGATGAACTGAAAAGTGTTATATTAACTGAGGCAAATGAATACCACATGTTCTTTCTCAGTTCAGGTCCAAGGTTTTAATTTTTGTATTTGTTCATTTGCATGTGAATAAGGGTAGAGGTCAAGAAACTAGAAAGGAGCCCATGAGAGGCAAAGAGAAGGCTTTAAAGGAAAAGGGAAAATGGGAGAGAATGAAAGAACACATACAGTATGGTAGTGAAAATTGGTAGGGAATACTAGAGGCAAAGGGCGTAAAAGGCAGGAAGTTGGAAGACTATGTGGGTGAGTTAATCAACCAAACTGTGTGTATGAAAATTTCACAGCGAGACCTGTTACACTGAATTGCTTTTAAAACTTTTGTAATGAAATTTTAAATGTTTAAATAATGAAGAAAAAGAGTGGGAAGAAAAGGAGAAAGAGTGGGCACCTAGGAGAATGAACTGGAGACGGCAGCAGATGGGAGCTGATCATCATGGATCCTCACTGGCTTCCCTATTAGGAGAGGAAACTGGTCTCTGATTCTTTGAAGGCAGAGTTGTCCAAGTGGATACACAGTGAGTTCCAAGAGTTTAATTTAAACATTGCTCAAAATTCACAAGTTCAGAGCAAAGTAGCGCACCCCTCCACCCACTCCCGATATTCACTCTAGCTTGCCTGTGGCAAAATGCTACTTTTTATATTAGGTTAGAGGGGGAAAGATTTTCAAAGTATGACTAAAAATGCCCAAGAGCTCTTGAATATCAAATAGTTCCATTAAACAACATGGCTGATTGAAGTGTAAATGAATAAAAACATGTTATTTTCTTTTTCTTTACATTAAACTTCATTTTTAAAAAAGCTAAGAAAGTCTTACATGTCTGAAAAATATTCTGAAATATTTGATGAACTAAGCCAAAATATGCTTATCTATGCACAAAAATATATGTGCTTACATCAAAGGACTTCGGCACATGCATGGAGACAGAACTGGGTTGTATCTATTTAATAGCCTGAGAGGGGTGGATAGTAAAATAATTTGTGACAAATATTGATAGAATGGGGGCGATTTGTTCTGCTGTCCTGCATGAGCTGTGGAAAACAACACATAATTTTAATTTCTGTTGTTGTAAATAGTATCAGCCACACTAACAGGTTAAGATATCATCAGCATTATCACCAGCATCCTCCATTTGAACATTCAACATGTATGTCTTACTGATGACCACACTGGACACAATACAATACTGGATTTAGAATTTTGTTTTGTAAGATTGAAGTATTTTCCACAAGCTGTGTAGGATAAATGTGTTAGAGTGTAAGTGTGCACACCTTCACATGTCCACACATATTATGGTAAGGTACAGAAGCACAGTAAATAGATGGTAAATCCAGTGTCCTTCTGGGATACAGAGTTTTGCAAAGAACTCCTGAACTTTTAGTATCTTTTGGAACTAAGAATGAGACATCATTTTTTAAGCAGTTTTCAATAATTCCTTGATCACAGCTTCAAAAATTGACATGTACCATAGTCTTTGGCCTCCTATTTTTCCTTATGAAATAAACTGAGTTTTAATATATTTGTTTCTATCTGGGCCAGCATGGAGGCATTTCAACAGTGTGTATGGATATTGTGGTCCTCACAATGAAGGGATTGAAGGACATCCATTATGTGTGGTCATGTATACTGCATGAACTGAGAGATGTTACTCTTTGCAGGAAAGATTTTGTGTTTGTACTTCATGTTATTTTCAAATGTCTTACTGGATATTCATGTAGATTTTTTTAGAGAGTACGTTCATATCTGAAGCAAGCACGCAACTATTGTACATTTTAAACCAGTGTGAATTCCTGAGCAGGGAAGGTCGTTCACTCGGTAAAGTATTTACTTTGAACTCATGACTGTCATGAGGCTCTGAGACGGGATCTTCATCAGCCGAGGCAGACCTGTTTCTACCTTCGGAGCTCCGTGACCACACAGTCGGGACAAATGACTGAGCTCCAGATTCAGTGAAAGAACTTGACGCAAAGAATTAACATGGAAAGCAACTGAGGAACAGACCTGATGAAGCCCTCAGGTATACACACGAAGACAGATGCATGTGTGCTCACTCATGTATGTGTTTGTATACACATACAACACACAAGATGATAATATAATAAAGTGTAACAGAAATTCCTCATGATAATATGAATAAAAAGATTCCAAATTGAAGCTTTTTGAATTTTTTGGGAAATTTAAGAATAATACGACTTTGCTTTGCTAAGAACACTACCAAAAACTGTCACTATCTTGCAGAAGATTTCATTGCGAGCAACACAGAAGGGAGCTACTTGAACTTTTCAGAAAATGTAAACTTTTTTTATTTATTTAATTTAATTTTTTTTTTTTTTTTGGTTTTTCAAGACAGGATTTCTCTGTGTAGCTTTGTGCCTTTCCTGGAACTCACTCTGTAGCCCAGGTTGGCCTCAAACTCACAGAGATCCATCTGCCTCTGCCTCATGAGTGCTGGGATTAAAGGCGTGCGCCACCACTGCCCAGCCAGAAAATGTAAACTTATCAGCTGTCACCCGAAGCAACCACCAGAATCACATGCCTGACCTCTCATTGTGACTTCCAGACTTACTATGAGTGAACATTCATACAAGAAAATAATAAGATATTTAAATATTTTTCTTCTTAAAGATCGCTTTTATTTCATATATATAGATATTATTTTTAATGTTTTAGTCATTACATGCTAACCTACCTATGGCTTTTGCTAAGGTTTAAAGAGGGCACATAAAACATGAATTATAAAAACAGGTCATTGAGTCTGATTAGAGACTGGTTTACCATTTACAAAAGCACAGCTCTGACAGAGAATGAGAGTTTCCCAGTTGTCCTTCTACATTATTCTGGGATTCTCTTTCATCTTCTCATCTCTAAGCTTTGCCAAGAACTAGGACCAAGGGCCAAATCAAGTCCCTTTCTTCCCTTTTGTCTAATTCTTCATCCACTCTCTACAACCTCATGTTATCAAGTTAAATTGCTTTTTCTTACCTCCAATTGTTGCAATACAAACCCACAGGACCTTTTGGGTCCTTTCTTGGAATACACTAGATCTGACTTCACTGTAGTTCTTTCTCTGTTGGATTTGTTTTCTCCTGTGCTGGAGCCTAGCATCAACTGGGTGACTCTTGACACCCTGTCCACTAGGCTTTGCAGTCCCTGTTCTTTGGTGGTTTCAAATCTCATTTCGGTTGAATAATGGTGGCCAAAGTCACACAAGTCATCCTCTCAACACAACCCCACCAACCACCACTTCCATGGCCTCCCTTGGAATTACTTCTCGTTTCTTTGCTTTTTGTATACCTTTCTTTACTATAGATTCTGTGTTCACTCTACCCATTCTCTTAACTATATTTGCATTCATGTAGATAAATTTCAAAGATTTTTAAAATATACATGTGTATGCCCATAGAAGCTGGAAGAGGGTATCAAGATCCCCTGGAGCTGGTGTTATGGGCAGATGGGAGCCACCTAAAATAATTGTTGAGACTGAAATTGGTGACCTCTGAGACAGCAATAAACCCTCTTAACTAATGAGCTGTCTCTCCAGAATCACCTTCACTTTGTATTCATTTGTCCTTAGTCTTCAGAGTAACTAGAATCATAGTTGTGTGTACCATGCCTCATTTGACAAGATCTTTATCTACTTTTGTTTTAATTTTCTTGTAATCTTATTTCCATCAGACATATCACCATGTATTATCCTTACTCATATAGTGAGAATAGTGAAAACATATTTCAAATAAATTTAAGGAGAGCAAAATAACAGACAAGGCCCAATACAGAAAACCATAACCAATCAAAATGCAGATATGTGGAGCCCAGTTCCCGTGGATACCTCCATACAACACTCTCACACCCAAGCTCAGGGAACAATGCAGAAGTAGTGGCAGACGAACTGTAAAAGCCAGAGGATCAGGGGTTTTGCTGTAAGATTGTGTTTCCTAGTAAGATCAGAGCTACACACATGAAGTCTCATCAATATGACCACCCAAACGTGACCTGGAAAAGGATGATACAAATAGACAGGTGAAACTGGATGGGGAAAAGACTATGAGGCTTCAGCGTTACACAAAGTACTACAGGAAACTAAGGAAACTTGGAATCAGGAGAGGCGGTGTTTCTCTGTTTCTCAAGGAAGAGTATGCCAGATAGGTGTTGAGTACCAAACACTGAGCCTTGTAAACATACATAATAGTAACTGTATAAAGACTATATGGACTGAACATGCAATATTTAGGACTGTGTGGTGTGTGTGTGTGTGTGTGTGTGTGTGTGAGAGAGAGAGAGAGGGGGGGGAGACAGATGGATGGAAAGACAGACAGACTAGGGAAATGTAAAACATTATAGGGAATTTCAAGTCATTCATGGAGATGCTAAAGATATCTGCTTGCCAGCCGGGCAGTGGTGGAGCACCCCTTTAATCTCAGCACTTGGGAGGCAAAGGCAGGCAGATCTTTGTGAGTTCGAGGCCAGCCTGTTCTACAGAGCGAGATCCAGGAAAGGGGCAAAGCTACACAGAGAAACCCTGTCTCAAAAAACAAAAGAAAACAAAACAAAAAGACAAAAGATATATGCTTGCCATGCTTTAATGCAGTCTCCTTCCAATCCTATTCATATCTTTCAATGCAATAATGCTTAACCGCGAGCACACAAGCAGACCCCTTAATGAAGATGGAATAAAAGGTGTGATGCTTTCCCACTGCTGTATCTTGTACATTCTATGATCTATAACATCACTAATCAATTTTTCTGAATTACTTTTGTTTATCTCTAAGCATCAGTTTATAGTATTTTATAGAACAATTTGGGCATAAACTGGCATATTACTTAATACTTCACATACATTATATCATATATACTGTATAACCTAATATAATCTTTACAATTATATTGTTATATGGAAAAATCAAGTAGCTGTCTGCAGAGGCACAATAAAAATTTGGGATGAGTAGAGGAAATAGAGAGAGTCAAACCAAAGAGCATGTGTGGTGATATTGTGTTCCCCAATATATCTTGCACCCTAATAAATTTATCTGGGGTCAGAGAACATAACAGCCACTAGACAGACATAGGGGCCAGAAATGGTGGCACTAACACCTTTAATCCTAGCATTCCAGACGCAGAGATCTGCCTGGATCTCTGTGAGTTCAAGGCCACACTGGAAACAGCCAGGTGTGGTAACAAGAACCTTTAATCCCAGGAAGTGATGGCAGGAAGCAGAAAGGTATATAAGGTGTGAGGATGAGGAACTAGAGCCTGGTTAAACTTTTAGGCTTTTGAGCAGCAGTTCAGCTGAGATCCATTTGGATGAGGACTCAGAAGCTTCCAGTCTGAGGAAACAGGATTGGTTGAGAAGTTGGCCAGGTGAGGTTGGCTGTGGCCTGTTCTGTCTCTCTGATCTTCCAGCATTCACCCCAATACCCAGCTCCAGGTTTATTCTTATTAATAAGACCATTTAAGATTCATGCTACAACCATGAATGAAGGCAGGCATCTTGAGCCGGAACCTACAAGAAGAAAGATTCCAGGAAAACAGCCACATCTAACCAGGCTATTGCATAGGAAGCTCACACCATTACTATAAAATAAAGCTTGAAACACTTGTCACAAGAAAGGTGCTCGACTTCCAGTGTCAAGAAGCTGAAGATAATTAGCTTGGTCAGTAACGGAAGTCATAATAAACTGAGCATGAATGTTATATTGAATCCAATTTTAGTCAAATTTTAGACTTAAAAAAAAAAAAAAAAAAAAAAAAAAAAAAAAAAAAAAAAAAGGTCTGGCCGGGCGTTGGTGGCGCACGCCTTTAATCCCAGCACTCGGGAGGCAGAGCCAGGCGGATCTCTGTGAGTTCGAGGCCAGCCTGGGCTACCAAGTGAGCTCCAGGAAAGGCGCAAAGCTACACAGAGAAACCCTGTCTCGAAAAACAAAAAAAAACAAAAAAAAAAACAAAAAACAAAAAACAAAAAAAAAGGTCCACACAAGGCAATAGGAACAGGCCCCACCTCTGTGGGTTATGAATCCAGGAACCCCGTTAATACATTGAGCTATGGGTGGAAACAGTCAGCCCACATGGCTGACTCTTCCGTACTTGCTGAGAGGAAAAGCACATTTTCCCATAGGATTATCAATATTTTTGGTGATGGCATCGCACTGATCTTCTAAGATACCAATTTTAAAACAAGAGAAGATGGCTAGGGTGAGTAATAGCTACAAAGAGTTCATGAAAATAATACAAGCTTAAAAATAATGTCTGACTTGAGTCAGAATCATCAATAATCAATCCCAAGAGAAGGCCCAAGATAATGTAAATTTAGAAGAATGAGCAGAAGTTTAGAGGAACAGGACATAGACGTAAAGGATTCAAGTTTTTCAGGAGAACAGGGTATATGCACATTCATCTGAAACATTAATTTGAATCCAGAGCCAGCATTGTCGTGACTTTAAACTGGGAGAAGCCTGGGCTGGTCAGGAAAAAAAGTGACCAGACTGCTGATGTGTTAGAACCTAGGCTTTGTCTCTCTGACTAGGATGACCCTGGCTTAGGCAGGTGCATAAAAGCTCCCAGAGTAAACTCATACACTGTCATTAGGAAGCCGAACTGCTTCCCTGGGGATGCTTTGTGATATACAGTGTCTGAGCTTTTCCAGTATTCTTATGCGATAAGGTGTCTTATAAATGTTATTAGCTGCAGGTTTTATGGCAAATTTTATGCCATTTTGATTATGATGCTGCTGGATGACAGCTAGTTTACGTTGCTTAAATATCCTCTGTATCTAATGCCGAAAGGAAGCTAATTAGCTATAACCATGAAAATGGTTGTCATGTGCAAAGGAAGTTATGTGGAGTAAATGTCTTTTTGCTGGGATTGAGAACATGGCACAATGATTACCTTCAATTTTAAAACATTTACACAAGCTAAAACTCATAGAAAGCAAATTCAGAAGTGAAAATGAATAAATTGTTATTTTTGAAATCCATTTTTTTTGTAGGAACCATTCACAACCCAGATTCTTTAAGAGTTTACAGCCCAATGAATCAGATTTCCTTGGTCACCAGCTCTGTGTGTTTATATCTTTATTAATGTTTCCTGATGGATCTTCATTCCATATTTCTTGGGAACATCCTAGATAACATGTTCCCAACATTATTTAAGACCCATTATTCACTGAAATAAAGCATGCAATAGCACAAGTTGGGTAGTGGGGATATTTTATTAGTGTGTGATGTATTCTAAGTCCCTAATCAGCATAAAACACTGTAAAGAGTCTATAAATCTCATTAAGGGTATTAGAATAAGAAAAAAGTACTGCTTATTCAGTTAGTGTAGGCAAACCTTCCAGAAACAAAATTCTAGCTTGCAGACATAAACGGACCCTGGAAACTCTATTACTTTTGAACACTGAATTGACGTGGACCTGCTTGTTACACAGCAAGCAGGAAGAAAAGGTCGACACTTTTTTGTTGAGGTATCTGAATTTTTATCTAAAAGAAGGCAACATCCAGAAATCAGAGGCTTTAATCAAGAAATTTCCATGCATCAGTTACAAAACACTTTCCTCTGTGCACAGGCAAGGAAACAGAGCCTGTGGGGCAGGAGGGACCAGATAGGGAAGGCATGAGATGAGTAGGGGCTAGACCATGTCATAAGAAGTACAACAAGCAGAGGAGAGCCCGGGCTTTAAGAGAGGACCTATCATGTGATAGATTAGATAGAAAATCACAGCTGGAACTTTCATTCTTTCCAGATGCTCATGGTCCACAGACACAGTTTATTGACAACACTGATACTTTTAAGCTAGTGTTTGAAATGGACATTTCACATTAAAACCCTATATCAAGATTCTTTTGGAGTTTTAGAAAAAGCACCTGTGTTCCTATGCAGCAAGTGCTATCTCTAGGTAAGGTCTCCTGTTGTCCAGCTCCGCTATACTCATGCCCAGAAGATTTGAGGCTTAGCTTCGTGAACTCTCTGATCTTGAAGTAACTCTTCCTTCTAGAAAGGAGATATTCTAAGATCATCATCAGATAGTTATAAGGGAAGAGTCACATAAATCCTATGAACAAAGAGTACTGTTTACTAGTGGCTCTCTGACTTCTCACATATGAGGAGCGTTTGAAAATGTCTTTCAAAGAGAAACATCTTGAGTAGTAGTGTCCTCTCTGCCACAGAAGTCATTCTGCCTTATTGAATTCTTTGTCAGGATCAGGACCAGCAAGTATAATCATCAAAAATCTCTATGCTTCCTCAGACCCTGGCCACAATGACCTGTTTATGGGTGGCTGAAATGGAAGGAACTTGAATCCAGTCATTTTCATTCATTTTAGAGATGTGTGCCTTTAAAATGTCTTGACATAACATACTGGAATATGATATTCCACACAGAGTAATGAATTCCTTTAGATTAATCTTAGTTAAAAGGAACATTCTTCTAAGAACCAAGGTGGTTCTTTTTTCCTGATTCTTTCTGGTATATCTCTCTTGAAGATAGAAAGTATGAGTTTGGGAAATGTTGCCTGGGACAAAAAGTGGGACTAAGTAGGAGAAAGATCTTTGAGAGGAGACTAGATATAATAAAGAACAGTAAGTTGACTTAAGCCTCCTTTCCTCTAGTTGGCAGGGTCATTAACATTTAGTTAAAACTAATTGCCATCATATCCCTCACCCACTAGGATCTCAGTTAGATTGATGTAGATGCATCCAAGAGTTGGCTCATGGAAGATATTTATGCCACCTTATTTTCACAGAGCAAATTATATTAAAGAACATTATACATCTTTGCATCAAGATTTGTCTCTGCCAGCAAGACACAAATAACTCATTAAGTGAACACCTTTGCTGAAAAGTATCATAAATAAAAACTACACCACATTTCATTGCTAGCTTTCACTGATTCTATTTACTTACTCGCACATCTTGATTCATCTACTGCAAAAAGAAAGAAAATTAAAGAAGTGAAAAAAAAAACAATTAAATTGTTTCCAAACTTTGTTTTATTTTCGTGTATGTGTGTGTATTCAGTTGTGAGTTCAGGCACCTGAAGAGGCCAGATAGAGCACCAAATATTCTGGAACTTGAGTTCACAGCTACCTGTGAACTGCCCATTGTGAACTAGAAACCAAATTTGGGTTCTCTGGAGAGCAAAAAGCATTCTTTAACTGCTAAGCCTCCACTCCCTCCAATTTATATTTTTTGTGCAATATCTAGAGAACTAGTAAGAAACAAAACCAATCAACTTACTTATATATTTTGGAATTTGGCTGCCAAATGTGGTTAGTTTCCTCAAGAGAGCAGCTGTTTTTTTGTGGAATCATGCACAAATATATCTTGATTTTTTTCTTTCGTTTACTTATTCTGTGAAGCATGTACTGATAAGCACAGAGGGCCATTCAGAAATGACTGAAGGAAGGTGCTTGCCATCTATGAACACACTGTATATTGCTGAGAATAAACCCTTGAGCTGTAGAAGCCAGGGAACATATACAAACTTTTCAATGTTTTATTCAAATATTAAGGTAGAATAATATATGGGAAAAGAGGGTGCACTACAATGTCTCACCCACCAGAATTACAACAAATATGTGTTGAACAAATGAATAGATGAGTGAATGAAACAAAATTATTTTGAAATTGGTTAATCGGGTTACATAACATTGGAGTGGATGACACAGATAGGACATCTGTAAACCGAGACAGACTAAATGAAAAGACATTTTGTGGCAAGGAAAGGTAGAAAAGAATGAAAAACTATTCAGAGTTTCAGTAATATTTGTGCTGGGTGAGTTGAGTAAAATTTGTTAAAACAAGGAAACTAGGAAAAATATTTGTCTGATTAGGTCCATGAAGGGAAGGGAAGTGGAAAATTTTTGGATAAATTAGTTGCATTAATTCAAAGAAAGATAAGTTCAGTTAAATTTAAATACTTTTGTATGAAATGCTTACTAAACAATTTGACAGCAGCATGCAAAGGCAGACATCTAAATATGCTTTGAGATTTTTAAAAATGTTCTCTGGGGCTAGATAGGTGACTCGCTATGCAAATGGAGAACCAGAGTTTGGATCTGCTGTATCACATTAAATCCTGGATGGAAGACCAACTTGGCTATCTCTTACCTGAGTAATGGAGGACTAAAGACAGGAGACCTCAGGCCATCAGAGTATCTGCGGGTTCCACAAATGACTCTGCCTCAAAGAAAAAGACCAAGGTTGTGGAAGCAGAAACCCAGGTTTCTTCTTTTGTCCTCTGCACATGTATGGGCTTGAATACCTGCACGCAAACATGTGTAGAAACGCCATATTAAACAAACAAACACATGCACATATTCACATACACACACAAGATAAAGCAAAATACAATGTAGAACAATGTCTTTCCTTAGACATTGTTTTACTGAGCCCCACACAAGACAGAGCCATGTGTGCTGAGTCAGCTTGGAGATACCTGTGGATAGATTGTACGGTTATATGCAATACACTCCCTCTACTATTTCATTAACTTTTTTTTAAATGCTAAATTGGGGTTTCAGTTTTTTCAATCAACTGTGTCATATCCCTAGCTTGTCTCAAATGATAAAAATGAAATTGGACAGAGGATACTGTGTAGACATGATCAATTGACTTATGTGGAATATTATGAACTCTTTAGAACATTATTAGGTAGAAATTCATATATAATGATCATTGATTGTTTACTTTACAATAATTTCCTAAATTATATTTTAAAATGTTTTCCTTATGTGCTGATTTTATTATCCAATTTAAAAGTAATTAAAAAATGATCATTCAAAAGGTTAGTTACTTGAATATGCCTTTTCAAGATAGAAAATCTACTCTCAGACAAATAAATATAGAGGTAGGCAACCAGAGCAAGCAACTTCACATGTTATATGTCATTTATGAACTCTCTAAAGATCTTGCATTATAATAAGAAAGTTGAAGAACACATGCCCATGAACACCCGTCTCTAAACACTATGAAGAAATGTCTCTTTAGTTATGTTAAGATTTGTAATCTTCTGGGAGATGGGTTGTCAGCTCCTGTGTGCAGGCTCTTCAGCAGAGGGAATAATGGTTTCTTTTCCAGGGTCCTAGAAAAGATTTCCCTGACCCACTGTTGCAAAGTATCAGATGTCTTCAAGGTTCTAGCCACTTGCTCCCTAATCAAACAGAGTAAACACCATGATCATAAGTGCTATAACCCTGTGAATGAAGTGGTCACTTGTTTCCTCTTGGGCAGAGTAAAGGGGTAATAACTTAATGAAGGCATATTTTCCTAAGTTCATACAACAGCAAAGTATCATTCCCTAGTTTACATTATCATTTTCCTACATATATATTTACCTCCCTTATATTTATTAAATTATTTTTATTATCTTTAGAGATATATTCTCAAATAAAATGGGTAGCGTTTTGAATGAAAGATTCAATATCTGTAATTAATAAATGCACACATATGTATCTCTTTACATTACTCTATTTCCCTTTAGATTTAATTATTTGAGATGGAAGTTAGCCTTTAAATGAATACCAGAACTGACCCATTGAGGGATATCATTCTCCAAAAGGTGAACAAGAGTCTTGATTGTAATATGTCCATTAAAATGTCCCCACAAACCTCTCCAGTCTAAATTATCTCAGGCTGCTGTGCCTTTCCAGCCTTATTGATTTGAAAAATAACAAACAAGTATAAATGACATTTACAGCTCTTAATTGGTGTCATTAGCGGTTCTTATTATTCCACAGGACAAGCACTAACCCTTTATTGAGAATTCAGTGAGGCAAGTCTGCGCAGGACTCATCAGCCTTAAAGACAAGTAATAAAACAGTCCAATGACTGACTTAGAGCCCTGTTCATCAACAAAGGCCACAGGCATCCAGGCCCTATTTTCCCTTGATTTGTTTTATGCCATTTTCTAGACCTTAGGACTCAAACAAAACAACCTCAGACTGTACAGGGATTGGAGATGATTTCTCCTACTACCCTCAAAAGCAGAATTCAGGGTTTTTTTTTTTGTATTGTGTCTTTGTTTGCTTAGCAATGCCTTCCTCAGCACATAGGGAAGCCAGAGGTAAGGCCTCTCCCTGACTTTTCTTGTCTTTCTCACTTGCAGTCACCTCAAACATCCACTATCTATTGAGGAGCAGATGTTTTGCCTTTAACAGAACTCGGGATATAATTGAGTTTTCTATGTCCAGCCTCTACTTAAGGATGAATTGTGAGACAAGTGGCTTTCCTGGATCCTAGTTGTATAACTAGCTTTCAGCTAATCCAATAGTTGACTCCCGATACAAGATTAGCTGTGTTTGGTCTTCTTTAAAAAATTTAACTATTTATTTCATTTCTTAAGATTATGATATTATTTCATCACTTCCCCTTTCCATCTCCTCCCTCCAAACACTTCTTGCTCTTTTTCACAGCCTCTTTTTTAAATATGTGTATATTATATATAATTACATATATTATATACATATATAATATATAATATACACATATATTGCTAAATACATAAATTTAACCTACTCAGTGTGGATAATGTTACCTATAGAGGATTAGGAGTTTTCTGAGAGAATCTGTCTCCGAGTAATATAAGACGTCACACCCATAAAGTCTCACTGACATGACCACCTAAACTTGAGATGAACAATGACAATAGCCAAGCTAGTATGGACAGTAAGAAAGCCCAGGAGACCTCAACTTAATAGAAAACTACAAGCAACTAAATGCTGAAGACTGGAGAAATATCCTCCCCTGTGAAGAGCACACCGGTCAGCTATCTGATAACAGTGGTCAGTTCTATTCTGTCCTTTTTGGCATGGGGAGCAAAGGCATGGAGAGGCCTTCTTGGTTTTTCAAGACAGCTTTGTTACTTGCCTTGGTTTTCAGAGGTCACTAGCCAATTCAGTCATCTACTGCTCCCACATTCTTTCCTCTTAGGATTGTCTTTGGGTCTAATTTGGTCTCACCATATGTTCAAGTTATCAGTTATGTTCTATTTGGATATCAATCACAGAGATTTTTTTAATGTTTTATATTAACTGCAATACGATTATACATTGATATTTAGGTTGCTTGGTTTTGTTATGTTAAAAAAAACCCAGTGGTAAAAGCAAACATTCACCTTTCAATGTTGGAATCTTATATCTTTGACATTGACTAAATCCTTGAACACAAGTAGCTGTGCATGCAAATTTAATCATCTATAACTTTGTTTCCTTATAAATGAAATTCAAAATCCACATGTGGGAGGCTATCGCTTTTAATTTAGTAATTTATTTGCTGATGGGAAACTCATTGGAAATGTAGTATCTGATTCTCACCCACAACTTGCTTACTGCCTCACTGCATAAACTCAATGTGTGAAACAGAGAATAGACCAAGCAGTGGACACTGAGCAAGTTGCTGTATTAAAGACTGGCCTCTACTTCTCCAAGTTCTTCCTCAGCACTTTCCTACCAGGAGAACCTGAGCCATGCAATAGCTCAACTTTGCTTTGTGCTTTTCATTGTGGCAATTTGCAATCAACTCACAGGGTACAATTTAAATTAATACTCAGGGAATTATGGAAAATATATAGTGTTATGAAATTAGTTTGTAGTATATAAGCTGAGACAAAAAATATACATAGAGAAAGTAGGATAAATTCAATTAGCTGCTTCTCCATGCCATTCAAAAGTTGAGTAAAAACTATCTGTGTTTGTGATTAGTACCTTATTTCATTGGTTTTCTTGCAAATATGACAGTCTGCTGTAAGTTCTGCCTGTCAATGAGGTGTTCTCAATCTGTATGGAAATGTGGATGCTTTTGTTTATTTTTTCTTTTTAATTTTCTTAGAAAATTCAACTCTATAGCTCTGTGTTCTATGTGGGGTCAGTGCTGTAACCTCTCTTCAGTCACCTGTAGGTGATACATGCAAGCTGATAAATCCTTCTTACAGGGAATCAGTGACCATACAAAATGCTGTGTTCCTGCTACTGGATTCAGTCAACCAAGGACTACATCTCTCCATGAGGAGACTTTGGTGGCCAAGGTCTTATCTCACTGAACTCACTGAAGTTGATGTGAGTTAAAAAGTTGGTATTCAAAAATATAAGTTTGGAAAAGAGAATGACAAGTGCAGTTTATGATATCGTAAGTTGGTGCATAAAATGGGAGAATATAGATAGCCCTGTAGAACTGAAGAAAGGGGTGAGATGAAAAGATACTTCAAACTGGATTTTTAGTTTTGATTTTGAGATACTGATGGCCAGCTACTTGTTTGTGCTTGATGCAATTATTGAAAAATAAATACAATGTTTTCAATGACCAATAATTCATGGTAGTTTGTTATATTTTTATCATCTTGCAGTGAAACTGTGTTATCAACCAGCTGACAAGCTTTAGAAAAACTCATAAACATGTCATAAGGCCAAAGTGGATACTAAGTCCAGACCTCCACGGCATATTCCTGTTCCTGGTTATTCATCTCTATGGAGGGAGATTGTCTTCATCCTTCAGATAAATCCTGAGATATTTAAAAATCTACTCAGCTATACTGATAACTGGCCTGAAAGTCCTCAGGAGGCATAGAAAGACATGTTTTGGTCAGGGATAGTTTGAACCATCAAGGTTGGAACATTCTAGTTAGTTAGTGTTCATCCGTGAATGACATGGGTTACTTTGCTAAACACATCTTACATATAGACCCTTTTTGAATATGTAAGGCTTAGTGAGAGATGGCTAGGATTTTCTACAGAAGAACATGACTATAGTTTTCTCTCAATTCATCCAGCAAACACATTGAATCTTAGGAGTAATAGCCCATCTGTGAAATTATTTAAATGGTGTTTTAGACCAAACCCATGAGTGGAGTGGGAAAAAGACTACCAAAGAAATAATATTTAAAATTTGTCTCTTGCTTAGGGTTCAGAAAGTCCTAACCTCAGAATAAAGTATCATTTATCCAATGACATTTTAGTCAATGATGTAGTAGAAAGATCCTTCAATTGGGATTCATAAAATACTGGATTTTAAACTCATATTTCTTCAGACTCACTCTGTGACCTTAAACTATTTACTTAATATTTCAAGATTCCAGTTTTTCACCATAAATGAAAGAAGCAGACCTAATGATTTCTGATATTCCTTCCAGCACTAACATTCTGAAAATTTATTCTTTGGCAATAGAAATCCTCAAATGAACATCCGCTTGAGGGTGCAATTGGTTTTACTAGCAGATGTACATTCTATGAACTACGCAGAATTCAAAATACCACCTAAAAAGTGTAATATTGTTGCAGACACCATAGGGCTAAGAATGTCAGTCCTGAGAGTCTGAGAAGGTTGCTTCAAAAGTTGTGGGAATGAATTGTGCCTCAGTGGGAGGAAATGGCTAGCAAGGATGTTTATTCTGTCAGGTAAAACTCCTTATAGCACTGGAATAACCGAAAAGTACTAATTTATACTTCAGATGTATAGATACCTCTATAGCAAACACTTCATGTATTAGTTGATAGAACCCAAGACTTCATTCTTAATTTCACATGCTTTCTAAGAAAGAAACAAAATTCAAGGAAAGCTAGAAGTGTCACCAGGAGCACATTTACTAGTTTTATATAGTTAAACAGAACAAAAACTGTTAAACTAAGAAGTGCCCAGATTGTGCCATGATAGTATTAACTTCACCATAGTTAACCATGCACTTTTCAGAGTCTCTGTTATTTAGCCCCAGACATGGTCTGTGTTGTCTGCTGTTCTCACAAATGAAAGGAATTACATTGAGGGCTGAGATCAGCTCATGAAAAAGCTACCCACAGGACAGATCATTTCTTGTGTTCTCAAATATTTTCCTCACATAGATTAGGAACCTGGATTGGAAGTATTTAATATCAATTTCATCTCTGAAATTCTAAGATTCCATTAGATAAATATAGATAGATGATAGATACACGATAACTGATAGATAACAGAAAGACAAACACTTGCTTAATAGGCATATGTTTCAGAATTTTTTAAGAGGGTACAAGTAAAATGTCAAATTGAATGATGGCCCCAAGTTCTCAGTTTAAGAGATTTCTTTTTTTTCTTGTCTGCTGTAGAAACAGATTAAACTAGAAAAATTCAAGTTATAAATATTTAAACTTCTTTTTTTTTTCATTCAGAGCTTGGATGCAGAGGCGTTAAGCACTTTAAGACATAGATTGAAAAGAAATGTCATTATCTTGATTTTCTGAATTGATTTGCTTAATAACAACACTTAGCATTTATATAGCGTTCTGTATTTCCAAATTGCTTTATAATCATTAATCAGTTAATTCATACAACCTCTCTGCGAGGTCAAGATTATTATCCCAATTTTACACACAAAGAAATTGAGATGTGTAGAAATTAAATGACTTACCCAAGGTCGTCGAGGAAATGAGTGACAGGTTGTGGATTAAAACCTGGAGACCAAGTCCACACTGGTTAAATGAATTGTAGAGTCGACACAATCAACTGAATAATTAAAGGAGAAACCACAATTTTCTTTCAAATAGAAAATTTACAGGATATCGGTCCCTAACTAAACTTGAGTTGTTAGAAAGCAGTGTCTCTCAGCTACTAATCTGCATTTTTCACAAAGGACTCAACCAGACACACTTGTAAACAAAGCCTAATTTGTAATATCTTATTCTTAATAGATGGCTACAGTTTTAATGATGTATGGGCTTTCTGAAATGTTCTTCCTTCTAATATTTGTTTGAGCAGTTTTCAAAACAGCCCTGTGATACGTTGGGTTTGAATCTTTCTCCAGTTCCCCCTGCCCCATTTCAGGGAGGAAACCAGTACACAGCACACCAGTACACAGCTAGATTAATGCAGAGAATATTTTACTTTAACTTTAAAGTTCTGTGTATTAGACATCAAACCAAAAAGGATGATGATGTACTTAGACATGATTTTGCAGGCCACATCCCTTTTCAATTGATCTTTTAATGATGATACCGAAATAAGACAAAACAGATTTTAAAATGTTTTGTTGTTGCTGTTGTGATGGTGGTAGTGGTGGTGGTGGTGGTGGTGGTGGTGGTGGTGGTTGTTCTGTCTAGGAGGAAAAAGGGGACAAAAGGGAGAGGTTTGATAAGAAAGGGGAAGGGCAGCAGGATAGGAGGGAAATAAGCTCAAAACAAAATATGTGTTTGTCTAAAACCTTTTTCAAAATCAGTAATTTTTTTCTCCTTTCATTTTATTTTTTTTTAAAGAGAAAAAACAAAAGTTTGTTGATATTCTATTAAGCAGAGGGTGGAGCCTGAATAATGGAAGGTAACAAAGGAAGACAGCCGGTGCAGGACACTGGCTGGGCTCAATCTTTCCCCAAGAGGGGAGGAAGCAAGAATTCATGACAAAAAGGACCAGAACCATATTAAAAGGACCAGAACAATTCAGTATGTCCCGAGCTTGAGTCAAGATAACAGAGGACACTTTGGGTTAGATAGAGAAAAACATGTAGAGATTTGTTTCCTCAAGTCAATTGTTTTTCTCTGTTGTCATTGTTTCTCTCCCCTGTATTAAGACCTTACAATGAAAATGAGCCTGAAAGAAACTCCTAGAACCTTCCAGGGTTTGCCGTGCTTATACTTGGCTTTGGAACCCTGGCTAGTGTTTCCTGTCTGCGAACTCAAATTCCATACTACTCCTGGTGAGGTAGGCACTGATAAGATGGGTGAGCATTAGCTTAAGGCTATCAGCAGGCATTTGTCTGTTACCTACCCTGCTGCCTCCTGACTCATTGACTTAGAACACTGGAACAGGGATACTTTTTAATTTTGGCTGAGGAAACAGATTTTTAAAGATGTCAAAGAGGCAACAGAACTGTTGAAATTCTGACTCACCGTTTTAAAGCCCAAGCTTGTATGTTTATTTGATAGATGTATCCAGAATAAGAAAGAAAAAAAGAAAGAGATGAACTTAGGATAACAGAAAATAATGAGACTTCAAGTAAATGACCAGGTCCCAATCATTGCCAACTGGGAAAGTCAACAATGCCAAGACAATCGTTGATCTAATTTCCTGGTTTGCTGGCAAGAAATGTCACCTAAATGCTCTGAGTCACTGGGGGAACATTTCCTGTGATTTGAAACTGGAGAACAAATCAAATATTAGATCCATAAAAATGGCAGAGCAACTAGCCCAACTCTCCTAGAGAAGTAACAAATACTGGCTCTATTTGAAATAATATTTATACACTTTATATGATACAATTAAATTTCCCACTTAATGGTGTGGTCGCCTGAAACTTTCTGAAGTTTTAAAAATAAAATGTTTTCCTCCTGGACAGTAGTGTCATTTTTCTGTGAAGCTGCGAATTTGCCTCATTTTTGTTTATGTATCTTCTGCATTATATCCATATTCTCCTGACACAGGAGTCTGACTGGATCACCCAAAGCTTTGATTATGCAGGAGATAACTACGTGTGCATTTCTAATTTTTGAACTCTGCTTTAGCCCTGCTTATGAGGGTGGAAAGGCAAGGACTTTGAGTTTAGAGACATCTAGGCTTTCAACTTAGTACTACCAGCCATGTATTATGAGAATTCCACCTCACCAATCATCTATCTGTGAAGATCAAAGTAGAAATGTTTAAATCCTGATACAATTGAAGAAAGTAAAGAAACCTGTCATGTTCCTAAGTTTCACTCCCCAAGGCAGTGACTCTGCACTGGATTTTCTTTCTTTCTTTCTTTCTTTCTTTCTTTCTTTCTTTCTTTCTTTCTTTCTTTCTTTCTTTCTTTTTTTTTTTTTT
>CABHPR010132133.1:36595-47775 GCA_902168415.1 Peromyscus melanophrys | reverse complement strand
GAGTGACCTGCTTCTTCCAGCTAGGCCTTGCTGCCTTACCAACCAAGCCTTGAGCACCTGAGACTTTGGGTGACACGTGTGTTCTAGCCATCACAGTAGCTTAGGACTGACTGCTGTCACTTTCTGATTTGTTCTGGTTATTTCGCAGGAACTTTGTCTCCTCTCTTGCTGACGCCTTTTGTGGTCTGTGATTCTCCTTATTGGCATGACGCTTTGATGCTTCTGTTTTCTGTCTTCTGTTTAAACCTGTTTTCTGTCATGTGATATTTTCACTATTTTTTGTTACAGTCTTCTACATTGTGAATGATGTTTTTTCCAAGTAGTGTCCCTTTGGATTGCTTGGTATCAGGTTTGCGGCAGATTCGGTCTGACAATATCTGACAGTAGTAACGTAGGAAACATTGCAGTATTTGTTTCTCACTCACCTGTTTTTCCCAGCCTATAGTCTGTGTTATTTCTCACAATGTACCTGCACTATCACATGCTAATTAACATTAGTTCTTGTCTTTTTACAGAAGTGTAGAACATAGTTGATTTTTTTTTAGCCTGTACTTAATCTTACAGAGTCAAACATACAGTTGATTTTTGTGTGAATAAATTTATACATCCAGATTTCATCCAACATTTACTAAACCATCACTACTTAAATTAACAAAAATGGTCAAATATATATATATTAACTATATGTTTAATCCATGCATTGATATGAATCTGCTGTTCATCAATGTTGATGAATTCAGAATCCATTTTTCAACGTTAGAAATTTCTTCCATGCATAAATAAATAGCTATAAGTTCCTAGATTCCATTCAAGAAATTTCAATGAACTAGATTGTCCCTCAAAATATATGAGTTACTTCATAAATACTGTTTGGTTTTTTTTCAAGTTCACATTGTAAATATTGTGCTTTCCTATGTATTTGAGAGAGTATAAGATCATCTATTATCAGTAGTACAGTTCTAACATCTTCAGACTCCTTGGTCTTTTAACCTGTTAGTAAGAAGAATACTCCTATTCAGAAAATTTCGGGATATTTTGTTTCTGTTTAGATTGCCAAAATCTGCAGTGACTCTTATATTCACTTCAGGGTAGTATCTGCCCACATTTTTCCTCCAAGTATACTATTGACTGTATGAGTATTTGAGCGTTTAACCCTGAAATGTTGAGGTCATAGTGCTAAGTAAGTCAAGTGTAACTACATGGGGAGGTCTTAAGTAAAAATTACTGTTTGAGGTCTTTTTATAGTTTACATCTGAATACTGAAAATTAAGGCTATACTCATTTTATGGTAACTAAACATGTTGTTTAGAAAAGCTAATTTTTCATTTTTATTAGTATTTAAAGATATTCTTATTTCTAACATACCACCCATAGATATATATCACTTGAATAAAAGGAAATATTTCTCAAATATTAATACCTCATGAAATGAATAGCAAAGAACCATCTTCAGATGGAAAAATATGATTACAGTTTACCTATGAAGCAAATTATGTGAATAGGATTATATGAGATAGTCTATTTAGGCAAGACTATTAAATACATTAGGACTTGAGTACTGGCTATTAAAGTGAGTAAATGGCGATATTATGAAGAGAAACACATGCCAAAAAACATTTTCCAAAGGGCTAGGATTGTAACAATACCAGTAATGAGGGCAAAGAGGTCTTAATGCAATTTGCACTTTCTAAAGTTTCAAAAAGAGACTCTGAGTTAGTGCGTTATTAATGTACTGAACATCTGGTGCTGTGTAAAAGCTATGGACGTTGAACAAATGCAGGATTCTAACTTATTGCCTCCCTAGTGACATACTGGTTTTAAGAAGCTTGAAAAAGTGAAATGACAATATCCAGATAAGACACAGGCCTTCCAAAGTACTCTTTTAATTTGTGAGATGTGACTTTTTCAGAAACTTGCCTCGAAGGCTAATGAATCCAAGCAATGTGAACAGCAGTTGGTAAACTCAGTCGTCTCTGTCATTGTGTGTCAGCTAGTCTCTGACCATGACGAGTAGTTACGTTTTATGAGCTATAAAAATAACTTAGAAATACCTTGTGTTTCTTCTCATGGAGTAAGCCTGGAAAACAGAGGCAGGTCTGTGTCCACGGACTTTCCTTTAAGTTGTCTGATTGCTGGGTGCCTAGTTACGATATTCAAGAGACCGGAGCAACTGAATTGTGGATGCAGTCACTCTGACTCCTCTGGCAAGAGGGAAACAGTTATGTTTGCATGTGCCCTGTGACTGTCCCCTGCAATGAGAACGGAGAAGCTGTAGACCTAAGTTTTCAATGAAATTGAAGAGGAGGAGGAGAGCCGGGGGGGCAGGGGAGAAGAGCTAGGAAAAAAGGGAGGGCGGAAAGGAAGAGAGAGACTAACGGAACTCCCCGACAAGCCTCCAGCCTGAGTTTGTGCCCTGTAATGTGGCGCTTCTCCCTCCATCCCTGTTGTCACCTGACTAATCACTTGACTATTCCTTCGCAGAAGACTGTGGACCGGGCTTTGTAGGTGTGGGGTTTTTGTTTGTTTGTTTGTCTTGTTTTTGTTTTCGCCTCTCTTTATTCTCCTTCTTGATTGGCCATTGGTTTGAACTTGGTTGATTATTAAGTTCATCTAACATATTTATTGAGCATTTTCTACATGTGATGTGTTCCAGTATTAGCCAATCACCAGAGTTAAACAGAAAAAAAGCTTATTGCCTTCTTTACATTTCCAGGGACGAGAGGTTGAAAGTAAACTGGGTATAAACAGATACAGATACGTTAGATAATGTTATGGACTGGATGTGTGTGTGCTCACGAACCTATGTGGCAGCCCTAACCCCTAGTGTGGTTACATTTGAAGATGGGACAAGCTTCCAAGGATGTACTTCAGGTCGTATGAAGACCTGAGGATAGGACCCTGGTCTCTTAGCGTTAGTGTCTTCGCACCAGGAGGCACAAGAGAGCCAATTGCTCTCTCTCCTCTGCATAGGCACAGGCGAAAGGCCATGTGACGACGTGGAGAAAAGGAGGCCATCTACGTGGCAGGAAGAGAACCCTCCCTTTCTAGAAATCAAGTTGGCCACCATCTTGATTTTGTATTTCCCATCTCTAGGACTGTGAAAAATACATTTCGTTTTTTCAGTCACTTAATCTGTGACATTTTGTTGTAGCAGCTCAAGGGGTCTGATACAGTTATGTAGAAAACTAAATGAGAAGGGGAAAAAGAATTCTGGGGAGATAGAGAGGTGGTTTATAATTCTGATAGAATGATTTAGGAAAGTTTGTTTGAGAAGGTGACATTGAATAAAGGTCAAAAAGGGAAGGGAGGAAAGGAGGAAGGGAACAATTTAGATTGCTGAGGGATGCTCAGGTGGAAGAACCTTGTAGGAGGAAAGACTAGTGTACCTGTAGTAGTGTGTGAGCTGAATAGAGGACTAGAGGTCAGAGAAGGGGCCGGGGTAAAACGTTAGTGCAGTAAGGCTTTGGATTTGATTCTGAGTACAGTAGGAAGAAGCCTTTGGAGGCGCTGTCTGCAGCAGTCTTTGTATCCCAGGCTGGCTTTGAACTGTTGTGTAGCTAAGGATGAGCTGGAGCTGCAGCTCTTTCTGTGCCTCCACCTCCTGAGCACTGGGACTACAGGTGTGCACCGCTGTTTTTGATTTATGCTTTGCTGGGGATAGAACCACGGCTTTGTGCATGCTAGACAAGCATCCTGCCAGAAGCCACATGCTCAGCTCCAGCCCTAGTTTTTAAAGGATTGTACCGGCTGCTAAGCAGGAAAAGGGGGGACTTCAGAAAACATAGGAAGAAACAAAGCAATAGTTTAACAATCGAATGAAGCAGGGTGACAGGTGATGATTGGTGACTTAGGGACATGGTAGCAGCAAAGCTAATGAGAAATGTTTACAGTCTAGGTATTGTTGGAAGATAATTCTGACAGGATTTACTAGTGGCTTAAATGCTCAGTGATAGTAAGAAGGTAAATTTCAGGGCTGGAGAGATGGCTCAGCAGTTAAGAGCACTGGCTGCTCTTCCAGAGGTCCCTGGTTCAGTTCAAAGCACCCACATGGCAGCTCGCCACTGTCTGTAACTCCAGTTCCAGGGCATCTGACACTTTCATACCAATACACATAAGATAAATTTAAAAAGAAAGAAAGAAAGAAAGAAAGAAAGAAAGAAAGAAAGAAAGAAAGAAAGAAAGAAAGAAAGAAAGAAAGAAAGAAAGAGAAGGTAGGTTTCCTTGTTGGAACTATTTTTTTAAGAGTTATTTTTATGTGTATAGATATTGTGTGTGTGTGTGTGTGTGTGTGTGTGTGTGTGTGTGTGTGAATGAGTGAGGGTCCAAGGACAACTTTGAGGAAGCAGTTCTTTCCCTCTCCCATGTGGATCCCAGGGATGGAGTCCAAGTCTTCAGGCCCAGGGGCAAATGCCTTTATCTGCTGAGCCATCTTGTTAAATTTGTTAAGATTTGTTTTGTGGCCTAGCACATAATGGATGTATATATTTCGGAAGAAATAGCATTCTGCTACTATTCTGTAGGATGTTCTATATATGCCTCTTAAGACTTCCAGATTGTGGGGTTGTTAAGCTTTTCTATTTCCTTATTGATCTTATGTCTGGATAGCTTATCGATTTGTTGAAGCTTGGGTATTTCAATCTCCTACTATTACCATGTTGTTGTGTGTTCTGTCATTATTCGCTGGAAATACTTGGGGTTTTCTTAAGCAGGCTTGTATAAATGTGTACTTGTTGCACGCTGCTGGCAAGTTGGCCAGTTATCCTTACAGAATGTCTTTCTTTTGTCTCTGTGGTAGTGTTTGACTCACCTGTTTAGTTTGGTGTGGATTGTGTAAATGCTTACCACTCATTAGGAGTATCTTTTTCCAGTCTTTCACTTTAGTCTTGTTTATAACCTCAAGTCCAAAGAACTGATAAGGAAGATGCTATTGCTATTTTCTCATTTTCTGGCTCTCTACAGTCTTTTTCTCTTTTCTCCCATTTTATTTTTTTTCCTAGAAAACAAAAGATAGTATAATAACTTCTTAGTTGTATTTTGAGAGTTTAAACGGGTTCTTCCTGTTTAATTTTTTTAAAAAAATGTGTGCTATTTTCTTTTTAAGACAAGCTCTCATGGTAGCCCAGGCTGGTCTCAAACTGAAACCTAATGTCTTTCCCTTACATGTTAGTGCCACAGTACCTAGGCAATATTGATTTCTTTTATTATTATTATTATTTTATTTTATGTAGTGTTTGCATGTGCTGTGTGTGCTATGCTGTGTGAGTATGATGTGTTGTACATGCATGTGGTGTGCTATGTGTTATTCTGTGTGTGTGATGTGATGTGTGCATGTGTGTGTTTTGCTCTGTGTGTGTATGTGTGATGTGCTGTGTGTGTGTTATTTATGATGTGTGAGTATGATGTTGTTGGACATGCATGTGATGTGCTATGTGTGTGATGTGATGTGTATGTGTGTGTATGTTTTATGTGTGTGTGTGTTTAATGTGATATGTGTGTGTAATGTGTGCTGGCATGCATAATCCACAGTAAGTATATGGAGATCAGAGGACAACCTTTGGGAGTCAGTTCTCTCCGAGCTTCCATCTTGGCTTCTGGGGATTGAATTCAGACTTGCATGGGAAGCACTTTTACCCTCTCAGCCATCCCACCCGCTCAAGATTAATTTCCGTACAAGGTAAATAGTGTGTTCAAGTTATAAACTTTTCACTAACGATAAGGTTTTAGTGCAAACTGGAAAAATGAGATCTATGTTTGGTGTGTTCTGTTTCTCATTTTTTCTCTCACGTAGTCTCTAAATTACAATCTTAGTCATATAATTATGATACACTGACGGTTTTGTCCAAAAAAATCTCATGAAATCAGTAAACTCAGATATATCAGTGAGCTCAGTGGCCTTTTTTCAGACAAGTTTTAACACCACCCTCTTGTTTTGTTTTGTGGTACGTTGGATTTTGGAACATGGCAGGCAAACACTCTGAGCCTCGTCCCCAGCCCTTTTCTTACTTTTTACTTTGAGACATGGTCTCACTAAGTTGTCTTGTTTGACCTTGAACTCATCCTGTAATCCAGGCAAGCCTTGAACTCACCATCTTCTTGCCTCAACCTCTTTGGTATCTAGTATTGCAGGCCTGCACCACCAAACACAAGTGAATCTTCTGTTTGTAATGTGAAAAAGTCTTCAGTGGAAATTTTGCGTGGACTGCTTCCTTGTTATTTCTTAAGCTTTTCTTTTTCAGTAGACCTCTTCTCATCTAACCATGCATTGTGTGTGCATGTCCTACCTAAGCAGAGTGAGTTTGGTCAAGACCTTGGAACACTTATGACCTGAAGCTTGGTGGTTGTTGTGATCTCTGAGTCAAGAAATCAATGATGGAATATTATCTTTGTTTTCAATTCAAGGAAAATGGATATATCATTGTATTAAATTCTGTTAAGTATCAGCAATTACGGAAACTTGTAAGACATTTCATCTGGTTTTGTTTACTTTAGAGATGGTACTTCCATCCAATTCTACACTAGCTATTCCATAGAGAAATTTAAGTAATTTAATGTTGTTCTATACTTCATTCATTTCTTTTTTTACTATCAATCTTTTCCTACCAATTAAAGATCCATTTTGACCCCTCCATACACACTGTTGTTCTGAATTTGTCAAGAGGGTTTTTGTACTTTCTAACTCCTAACATAAGATGTTTATTTCAAGACAGTGCATATTCAAAAATCAAATTCTAGCAACCAATTCATGAGGCATTTCAAATAGAAAATACTTTCAGATAATGACAGTCCTATAATTAGAACATAATATAATGTTATGGGGAAATTGAGTTATTGATCAACCCTAATCATTGAGTAAATAACAGTGGTAGGGAATTTGGTTTACAATCTTTAAATTGTGTTTATAAGAACAATAAATTATCTTAAGAAAATAAGTGAGGTTTTGTTCATTAGAGAATTTCAGTTGGTTTCTTGGAATGTGGTTACATTGTAATAACTAGTCCACAGTGCAGTAGAACTCATGACATTCCAAAGTGTAAAACAATTCACTTTCAATTATTGTCTCCACAACTGATTTTTGTCTTTTTCATTTACTTAGTTCTATCTTCATTGTTGCTTGTTTACCTTTGCTGTATTTCATTTTCTACCTTATTGAAAATAATGCCTAACTCTGTGTTCACATTTTTAACGTAACAGCTATTCAGGCGACTGATGCATTTCCAACTATTACTCTTGCTTTGTTGCATACATTTTATTGTATTCCTCTCACCCCCATGTGTTTAAGTTGTTTGAAGGTTGGGCTTTACTCATTCTTATTTTTAATCTAACAATACATTATTAAGATGCACATTCATTATGATACAGGTTGAAATTTGATTTTTTTATTCTAGCATTTGTAATTTATAAATAAAGGTCTTTGTTCAGCCATACTGCAGAATTAATTTTCTCTATCTCCTTTTAGCTATTAGAGAAATTAAGAGACCGTTGGGTTTCCACGGGCTTATGGCATAGTTTAGAGTCAGTGAAAACAGTCATCGCAGAACCGCAACGAGGAGAAAAAACTGATTTTGATGAATTGCTGCAGGTGTACTATGATGCCATCAAGTTCAAAGGAGAAAAAGGTAATGGGAATTAATTTCATGGTCAGTGAAAAGGCTTTTTAAACTGTAAAGCAAGGAGAATTTGGTGCTATTAAAAAACATCATTTTATATTATCTTTTTAAGTGAATTGTATTTGGGAAAAATTATATTTTATAATCTCAGGTAATATAAAAAGTAGGTTAAATAAAAAGAACATATATGTATTCAGATATTAAACCACATTTTACTTTATACTACCTGAAATATTTTGTGCAAATATGTAGACATAAATACCTTCCTACAGCTAAGGGCTGTAGATTTTACACAGATAGTGTAGTTGGTGCTTACAGTCTACCAAATAAGATAAACTTAGAGGGGTTTATTGTTGTTGTTGTTTGTTTTTAGCTTTGTTCTGTTTGTGTTGTTTGAAACAAGGTCTCACTCTGTAGACCAGGCAGACCTCAAACTCAGAGAGATCCACCTAACTCTGCCTCCCGAGTTAAACTTAGGTTCTTCAAACACCAAGAGTAGTAGTGTTTGACTGTAACCTCAGCACTCAAAAGAAGTGGAGGAAAGAGAGAGGTACATTCAGGCCAACCTGTGTTCAGATCCTGTCTCAAACAACAGCAAGTAACTGAAGACTCCATTTCCACATTTAAAAGAGTTTGATGTGAAAGCTCATAGCAGTAATCTAGGAACAATGCAACAATGAAGGTACTGTAACATAATTGTTAATAAATTTCTTAAAGATGTATTTTATAATCTTATGCATATGGGCCTGAGCATATGTGTGCACATCATATGTATACAGTGCCCAAGGAGGTCAGAAGAGGGCATCAGATCCTCTGGAACAGGTATTACAGGCAGCTGAGGTACCATGTGAATGCTAGAAACTGAACTTGACTCTCTGCAAGAACAGCAAATATAAATACATTTTTAATGACAAGGTTATAATCAAGTATGAGAGCCTGTAATCTCAGTTCTTGGGGAACAAAGGGATAGGGGGATTGAGAGTTCAAGGTCAGTATGGTTCACATACTGAGATCCTGTCTCAAAGCAAACCAGAAACAAAAACTCCAGGCACAGCAATCCAGAGGCTGCAGCAGGAAAATTCCTGCAAAGAGGAGGCTATATTTGTGTTGGTAAAAGTCATTATTGGATTTCAATTTCTCAGTTAATGCTCGTTCAGTTAATTTGCTGCTGCTTCCGTGCTGTGTATAAGTAACCTTTTATTTTGTTTTACTTTGTTTTGGTTTTTCTAGACAGGCTTTCTCTGTGTAACAACCCTGGCTGTCCTGGAACTTGCTTTGTATTTTGTAGACTTGGCTGACCGTGAATTCATAGAGATCTGCCTGCCTCTGCGTCCTGGATGCTGGGATTAAAGATATGCGCCACCACACCTGGCTATAAGTAACTTTAAAAATTAACACTTTGTAAATTGATATGCTACCATTTTCATTTAATTTTGTTTCCTTATTTATTTAAAGATAATGAGATTTAAAAACTCTGTCTCAGACAGGTAGTAGTGGCATACACCTTTAATCCCAGCACTCGGGGGGCAGAGGCAGGTGGATCTCTGTGAGTTCGAGGCCAGCCTGGGCTACAGAGTGAGTTCCAGGACAGGCACCAAAGTTATAGAGAAACCCTGTCTCTAAAAAACAAACAAACAAAAAACTGTGCCTCATAAAGCGATCCCTGGTTGCTTTAAACTTACTAAAAATACTTAAGACAAGAATAAACATTTTCAGAAAATTTTGAGTGTGTTTCTTAAAATGTTGAATTCCTATTGCTTAAGATGGAGCCCTTCTCATAGCGGTTTGTCGTGGCAAAGTGAGCGAGGGTCTGGACTTCTCAGATGATAATGCCCGTGCTGTCATAACAGTAGGAATTCCTTTTCCAAATGTGAAAGATCTTCAGGTAAGTCCTAAGAGCCTTGAGGAGCTCTATCTGTGTGCTTTGTGTGAATTAACTGTTGGTTTTTCTTGAATCCTCAGATACTAAGTCTCTGGATAACTGAATGAATGAGAGTATTTTAAGAGGAAAATGTTTATTTTTAACATATCATTTTGTTCAACAAAAGTGGTTTTGAAAGTGTGGCCTCTGATCGGGAGCAGAAGTATCACCTGGGAACTTGATAAACATACAGCAATTTTTTTCTGGGCTCTATCCGGATTTTCTGAGTCAGGAACAGTGCTGTAGAAGTCCACATTTTGTATTTCATCAAAGTTCTTAGCAAGATACTCACAGGGTCCTTTCTTTATCTAGTTCTCTAGTGCCCTGTCTTGTAGATCTCATGGTTTTAGCCGCCCCAAATTCCTTCCAGTCTATTCCACTTGAGCTCAGTAGGACTACTGCATTGAGCTTGTACTTGAGTGGTATGTGCTGTAGGAAGAAAACTGCTCCGAAGGAAGCTGAGAACAGTGAGTTCACTTAACGATCCCAGATCTCCTGACAAGGCTTGTGTTGTTTGGTGAAGGAATGGGACAAGGTCTCAGCACAGAGATGTGTTTGGACCACAGGAACAAAGGGCAAGGAATAAGAGGCAAAGACGGAGGGAAAGGAACAAGGGAGAGGGGAGGAATATTCACCCCAGAGGAACAAAGGACTGCCTCTGGATAGAGAAGAGACAGCCTAGGCCCATAGGAAAAGGCCCTTTATAAAAGGAAAGGAGGAAACCCTGTTATAATGAGTTGATTTGTTTTCATTGGGCATGTTAATGAGAGTAGCCAAAAGAAGCTGAATCTACCAGGCTGGGCTGACTCCCCAGGGGAGACCTTGCCTTGGAGGAGGTGGGAATGGATGTAATCTAACAGTTTCTAGCAAGGGGAGAAGGGTAAAGACAAACCTGCTGTTGCCGTGTGTGCCGTGTGTGCCGTGTGTGCCGTGCTCAGGCCTGCTAGGGCTCTTCATTTGGCATCGACGCCTTGAACACGTTTGCTCTATTTTGCTCAAATTTTACTGTTGCTCTAAATACACGAGGCATTCCTAAAGCAGTTACTTCATCTAGATCACCATTCTTAACCTGTGGGTCATGACCCCTTTGACAAACCTCTGTCTCCAAAAATATTTACATTACAGTTCTTAAGAGTAGGAAAAGTACAGTTATGAAGTAGTATTACATTATGAAAATAATTTTATGGTTGGGGACCACCACAACATGAGGAACTGTATTGAAGGGTCACAGTGTTAGGAAGGTTGGGAACCACTGGTCTAGACGAAAGAAAGTTTTGTTTCATTATCAGTGTTGGCTTCCTAAGCTTTATTCTGTTTATTCGTCGTAGTAAGTGCTAAGAGGATGTGTTAGGCTTCTCCAGAGAAACAGAACCACGTGAAAAAAAGAATGTGCATGGGAGTGTTTGTGTGTGTACGCACTCATATGCTGGCATGTGTCTATATTCATTCAGTTACAGGAGCTAGCTGAAAAGTTCAACAAAGGCCAAATGCAAGCTGATTGCATGGCTCTGTTCAAGAAGCTGAAAGACTTAGAATCACAAGTGTTGATGATGTAACTCCATCCAAGGTCAAAGGCCAACCATCCCCCGTCCCCCGTCCCCCACTACACACACACACACACACACACACACACACACACACACACACACACA
>CABHPR010132133.1:11402-33338 GCA_902168415.1 Peromyscus melanophrys | reverse complement strand
TTTTTTTTTTTTTTTTTTTTTTTTTTTTAGACAGAGTCTGAATATGTAGGCTTGGCAGGCCTAGAACTCTCTGTGTGACCAGGCTGCCCTCAAACTCAGAGGTCTGCCTGCCTCTGCCTTCTGAGTGCCTGGATTAAAGACATGTACCACCACCCAGGCCTTTATTCCTTCCTAAAGCACATACACAATGTTTCATTCATTGTGTTCCTTCTGACTGTTTGTGTCTTATCATCTGCCAGATGGTTTACATTGGAGACCATGGCTAACCTGGGTCTTCTCAGGCTTCCATAGGCTGCATCTCAGCTGTAGTTTGGGATCCACTTCCAAGCTCATTCTGGTCAATTGGCGGGATTCAGTGTCTTGTGGTCAGAGGACCGAGAATCTTTAGAACTCAGGAGCCACTTCAGTTTCTTGTCAACTACTCCCAGTTGCTGCTGTCAAACTGTCTTGGAGGTCCTCTCACAGCATGGCCGTCTGTTTCTTCAAGCTCAAAAGGATGCTTCCTCGTACCAGTCAACTCAGACAGGAGATTTTAATCTTGAGATTAACTTCCCTTCCTTTGCCGTACAATGTCAAGAGAGTGGTTGTCCTATAACCCACACTCCTTCTGTCTGCTTGTCTGCTCTCTCAAGAGCGGAGAGATGTGACTCCTCACTTGTCGTCTTGGGGAGTGTTGCGGCACTCTTTTTCTATAAAAGGAAATAACAGAATAATTGATTCCCACCAACGCGTCCTCCAGAACTGCTGCAAACTGCTAGACTTTTAACTAGAACATTATAATTCTGTGATACTGTTTGTTGTGCAGGAGTGAATGGGAGCTGTCTATGGGTGAGAACAGTTTCAACATTCTAATAAAATGAAAGAGATTAACCTCTGAATTTTTTTTGTCTTTCATTTGAATTCACAGTTTTAAAAGTTCAGATTCATGATTTGAATTCGTGATTTGAGTGAGGAAAAGGCAATGACGTTAATTTTATGGTACTAATTTTTCTTAAGTTTAAGGAAGATTATGGAAGTAAAAATTTAAATACAGCTTAAAATACTGACCTAAGACTTTACAGTCTTGCTAGCAGAGCTTGGCTTTTAGAGAGACAGGAAAATGTATGTTAGAGCCAAAACTATGACTTCTTTGGCTGTGACCAGGATTTCCTCTTCCCACCTTGGGGACTAGAAAGTAGAGGTAGGAAAATTTCATTTTGGAGCCAAGTGTGACTTGTTTAGTTCAAGTCATAATTTATTACACATTCTTCAGGGACCTGGAAATAAAGAAACCCACTATGAAATGTTGATAATGGGCCACTCTGAAGGGTGAACATTAAGCTAACTTTCCCAGTGAGGATTTTTTTTTTCACATCCACCTTCCCAGATGCTTCTGATCATTCTGTAAGAACATACTTAATTGTATAATAGTTTAAAAGAAAACTTTCTGCACGCTAGACTGAAGTACTTGAGGGCCATGAGAGGGAACCCAGGCTTTTCTATGAGTAGAGGTTGGTAGGAAAGCATAACTAAGAAAAACACTATTTTCTCTTAATGCAGTTAAGTCACATATAACAAAGCCACCTTTTAAATGGGTATCTGAAACAAATTCATTGGCAAATTTATAACTACAAAAGCTGCAGCATTAAAATTCAGTCACCCACATCTCAAATTGGTGATATAAACGTAGATACCAGGTTACAACAAAGCTATTCAGATTATGAAAGTGGTCAGAATAAAGAAACAAGCTTTTTCTTTACCTAGCTAGAAGCAATCCTGCAATGGATTCTGGGAGCACAGGACTACACCATCTCTAGCCCCTTTTCTCCTGCAGATCACAGTCTAGCAAGGAATACTGACGTGACAGTAAAGCCAGTCAGGGTTGTGCTGAAGGAAGTCATAGAGCTATGGGAATGGTATAGCAGATCTTTACGGGTCACAAAAGGCTTCCTGAGGAAGTGGTATTTAATGTGACACAGGAAAGAAGGTAAGAACACGTAGGTGAGCAGAATGGACAATAGTGTTCTCAAGGGAGAGCAGTTTCTAGGAATTACAAGAAGCACAGATTTGGGGAACTGGGACATTAGCCTGTGAACTCAGGCTGGGAGAGATATTTAGACGTTAAATCACGTAAGGCTCTGTATGCCACTTTCAGGTTTGGGGATTTTATTCTGTGCTATGGGAAAGCAGGTCCTGGAACAGAGCCTAAGATCAGAGTGCAGCGGAGTTCTGGTTGTAGTGTAGCATCTGATGGAGAAACCCACCTGGATCCAGCCCCAATACCAACGTGTGCTTCCCCGGGGGGATGGCCGTGTATATAAACTTAAAACACAGTAATACTAAACTCAGTAACATTTAGGAATCCCGCAGTTTATAGTTGGAATGGTTGGAAATACTTAGGCCAAATGAGTTCAGCTTCCATGACTTAAACCTTACTTTTCAGAACATCCTTTTCTAGCTAAAAAAAATAAAAATAAAAATAAAAAGATAACTTGGCCAAAACTATTGAAAAGCAGTTTTAGCCAAAAATACTGAAAAGCAGTTTATAAATATATCTTAAATTTAAAAAAAAATATTGGTTTAAGTAAGCAGCCTAAGTTGACCACTTGTATGTTTGCAATGGGCAGTAAAAACAAGAAAACAATACCCTTTGAAAGACAATGAATTAAAGAAGGATCCATATAATACATGATGAGTTGCTGCAGTTACTTCTCTCCCCTGCCCCTCCATGCTAGAAATTGACCCCAGGGATTGCACTTGTCAGGCAAGCTCTACCACAGAGCCACATCCCTAGGATTCACTGTCTGTATTTCTTAAAGGGATGAAGACAAATAATGTTTGATATTTTGAAAAATTCTAAAATTTGTTTTCTTTCATTCATCTGATGGTTTTGCAAACACAGGAACTTTGTAAATTGGTTTTGCTCTCAAACTAGGTCAGAGTCTTTGGACTTATGTCACTGGGGACATGGAAGATTGTCTGGGATTTGTGTTCATACTCATTTGTCAACACAACATAATTAGCAGCACCTCCTCCAGGGGAACTCTGGAACTGGTTTTTGACTTCTCTAAAAAGAAAAGTGATTTTGTTCCTCACAGGTGAATTTGAGTTGTGGATTTTAACCACACAATCTTAGACCAAGAAGCGGTGGATTGACCACTTCGTTCTCTGTCAGACCTCCTCTAAAACTGTCAGTCACTGGGCTTCTGGGGCAGTCACTCAAGTTTTCCATTTATACAGATTTTAATGTAGCAGATGATATAAACGTACTACGTGTCACTCTTTACAATATCAGTCTTCCTGGTTTTGACTGAATTTAATGATTTGATAAAAACAGGTGTACATTCCTATAATCCCAGAACTTGGGGGCTGAAGCAGGAGGATCAAGTTCAAGGCCAGCCTAACCTACATAAAGAGACCTTGAGTAGCTTGAATCCTTGGAAGTGGGTGGTGTGATGCTTTCTAAGTAGTACATAAAAAATCAGTGTGCAAGGGAATATAGTGAGCTGTACAGTCGCTCATTTTTCCTACTGCATCGGTTTAGTAGATTTGTGGCCTTGGCATCAGAGTTTATCAAACGTGGCACTGTCAACCTTTTGGCTACTACACTGTAGAATGTTTAGTCAAGCCTCTGCCTTGACCCACTGTGTGCCAGCCCGTCTCCCATCTCCTGCCCTCACCTGCCAGATGTGACTGCAAAAGTACATCCATGTTGCAAATAGCTTCTTGTAGGCAAAATTTAGTTAAGCACACTCCTTTACATATAGCACACATACATGTATATTGTGAATTAAAATGAGCAATCTACAATATTTGTGTGTGTGTGTGTGTGTGTGTGTGTGTGTGTGCGCGCGCGCCTGTGTCTCTCACTGAATCTGGAGCTCACTGATTGGCTAGACATCCCCGATTCTTCCATTTCAGAATTACAGGCACTTGCCACCTGTCCTTGTGTTCGTTTGGTTTGGTTTTGGTGAGGGTGCTGGGGATCCAAATTCAGGTCCCTTGCTTGCACAGCAAGCAAGCACTTTACCCTCTGAGCCATCTTCTTGGCCCCTGCATTTATATTAAATTGCATTTTGTCACGTTTGATAAACAATCTAATAAAGCTTTTACTAAGTCTAAAACATACTAAATACAATAGGTGACTTCTTATAATAATCTCTCGGTGTCTGCCCCAGTCACAGCTCTGCTTCTGGGAGGCACTCATTGACTTCCACATTTTGAGCTGTGTTATCACACGTCTATCATATTTTATCATTATTTAAGGAGTTTACTAAGTTCCTATTTGAAATAAGGATTTTAGCTCAGTTAATCTACTTTTCCCTTTTATATATCCTCTCAATATAACATATAACATCTCAATTGTTTTTTGGAAATCTGTTGTCAACAATCACATCATGACTATGAAAATACTGTTCCTTATAGCCAAATATTTTCCTTCCTGTCTCTAACTTGAGAGGTAGTAATACTGTTTATTACCCCATCCCCCGTTATCTCTGACTGGTCTCACTATGTAGCCCAGGCTAACCTTAAACATGGCGTCTTTTGTTTTTGCATTTCTAGGGATGTAACCTAATCCCCTTGCAAGTGCTCTGCCCCTCAGCTTTACTCACAACACCCGTATTTTTGCCATAAGGAACAGGGTTTTTGCTGTTGCCAACGCCGTCCTGAAGTCATCATCTCCCTGCCTCGGCCTTCCGAGTAGACAGAACTGGAAGTGCGTGGCACGGTCCCCAACCTTCTCTTCCTCCATCTCTGTACTGTACAACTTCTGACAGTTTTCCCTCTGAGTCCCCTAGCCTCCACTTGCGTTGCACGTCTGTGCTTTTACTGGCTTCCTTTTTAGAAGAGGCTCGGGGGTGCATCCGTTCGAGCTTCCTCTTCACTGTGGAATCATTTATCAGTTGCCCATCTGCATCTTCTGTGTGGGACTTGGAGTGAGATCTGTTTTTTTTTTTGTTTTGTTTTGTTTTTTGGTTTTTCGAGACAGGGTTTCTCTGTGTAGCTTTGCGCCTTTCCTGGAACTCACTCTGTAGACCAGGCTGGCCTCGAACTCACAGAGATCCGCCTGGCTCTGCCTCCCGAGTGCTGGGATTAAAGGCGTGCGCCACCACTGCCCGGTGAGATCTGTTTTAACATAACTGAAGTTGAAGTTTTTGAAGAACAAGGGAAGACAGAGTGTTTGGGGATTTTGTTTTTGTGTTTCAACTTTTTAAAAATCTCAAAGTCTCCATTCCTTTTACTCTAAAGCATTAGTTTTCAAAATGCTATGATTCTGTGTGTTTTATTCCCTACGCAGTGTTCACATGTAAGAAGCTTTGAGTTGTACACTACTAGCAATAATAGAAAATAATAGCTTTTAAAAATCAAACTTCCATTTTTTAAAGGCCTTCTTTTCAGGGTTTTGGTCTTTCTAAAAGTTTTTATTTTTATTTTTCTTTATTGTGTATATGTTTGTGCATGTGTGTGCACACCATGGCACATGTGTGGAGGTCAGAGCACAACTTTCAGAAGTTGACTCTCACCTTCCTTCTTTTTGAAACAAGATCTCTCGTGTTTCTACTGTGACGCTGTGCTGTGTGCTCCAGGTTGCTGGCCTGCTGGCCTCAGGTGTCCCCACCTCCCATCTCACTGTGAGAGTGCTGGGGTTACAGATGCAAGCTGCTGCATCCAGCCTGGGCTCAAAGTTGGGTTGTCAGACTTGCATGGCAAATTATTCCACCCACTGAGCAGTATCTCCAGGTTTTTGTTTTAGAAGATAATTTGGGTATAATAGGGATCTAGACAGCAACAGTGTTCTACTGTAGAGTTCAGAAATTGAGTTTTAACATTTTAGGTATATATTCATTGTGTGTGTGTGTGTGTGTGTGTGTGTGTGTTATGGGAAGTAGGAGAGCACAATGTCCTGTTACATGCCTTGAACTCAGAATCCTTTTGCCTAGCCTCTAGACTGATGGGGTTATGGGCATGAACTCCCATGCTGCTAGCTTCAGTGTTTTCCAGTATTTATTTAATATATTTTTTCTTACATTTATTATCTTTTCTTGCTTGTGTTCTTAAACATTTGATCTTGCAAAATGTGACTCTGGGTTTGGTCTGTTGTCACTGGAAGCCCCAGGGTCATTATGACCCTTGCTGTATCATATGACATTCACAAGCCTTTTCCACAAGAGGTCCTGCTTTCTACCAGAGAGTTAATAGTTGTGAACATAAGCAAACGTAGGTCTTTATAACACACTGAGTGAAATACTGCTCATTCCCCTTAGCAAAGTCTCTTAACATTGCCTCATTCTTTAAGAACCTGTGGTTCTGTTTATAACTTCACAGTGCTTTCTTACATAAGATATAATTACAGAATTATTTTTTGTGTGTGAGAGATGCAGGGCCTGGAGAGTAGACTCACCTTAGCTAAGCATCTCCTCTACCATGGAACTACTTCTCTCACATAAGATAATATTTCATTTTGCATAGCTGTGATTGCTAGATTTTCCCCACTAATTGTGACTTTTACAAGAGAAACACTAGAATATAAAATACTTGAATAAAACAATGTTTAAATTAATACAGGCGTAATCATACACTCATTCTCAAATGTCTCTCCATTCACATATTTTATGTAACTGCTTTCAAAAACAAATCATAGATTACAAAGTGACCAAAAAGTATTAGAAAGCATATTAAAGAGTGTTTATGTAAGTCATAATTTCTCAGAACATTTGTGATCAGTTGCAAAAGTTACTGAGAAAAAGATGTTTCGAAACTGAACCGTGTTCTCTATATAGTCTGCTGATGTACTTATTTTCATTGTTTTTTTTTTAACCATACAATGAAACCTTTATCAACATTTTTAACAGAAGTTCAGCTATTACTGAAGCTTAAAATTTCTAAACTTAAATTGGGGTAAATGGCTACAGTGCAGAGTAATGCCATCATTGTCCACTGGGAATGCAGACTGAAGAATTAATAGCCACCCCTCAGACGGAAAACCAGGTGCAGGGTTGGCTCTTTCTGAATGTTGTAGTCAGAAAGAGTATGGCCATCTTCCAGCCGCTTGCCTACGAAGATGAGCCTCTGCTAATGAGAGTGAAGGATGCCCTCTTTATCTCGGGTCTTGGCCTTCACATTCTCAACAACACTGGGCTCCACTTCTAGGTCTTCTAGGTCTTCATGAAGATTTGCATTTTGACCTATTAACAAATGTGATGAAACCACAAACCGCCAAGTGCATAGATACATCTAGATGAAAGAACCACGGAACTGGGCAAAGCCTCTGTCACTTCATTGATTATTATTATTCTTTTTTATGAAAGTTCCATAAACTAGAGAAATTTATAAGTCACCTAATATATATATATATGTATGTATGTTATATAAATATAAATGAATAATATATATATTCATTAGTGTAGTTAAATAACCAGTGTTAAAACCCTGATTTGAGGTGAAGAACCTAAGGCAATGGCTATATAACCTACATAATCCTGACTTCTTTCATGTTCGTGCAGCAGTGTATTACAATTGACCGTACACAGAATATCTACATTGTGTCTTAGAAAATATAAGAAAAGTGAAGACTTGAACCCGCTTACTCCCCCCCTCTCCCTTCATTGCTGGATATGGAGCCTAGGGCCTCGCACACACCTTAGGCAAGAGCTCTAATCCTAAAATATAGCCCAGCCTCCTTCCTCCCTCCTTTCCTCTTTCTTTTGATACAGCAGATCTCGCTAACTTCTCCAGACTGACCTTGAACTGGGATTCTCCCTGCCTGAGCCTCCTGGATATCAGGGATTACTACTGGCCTGCGCCACTGGGCCTGCACCGACTCACTCATCATGTGATGCTTTCTACTTCATGTTCATTGTCTTTTTATTCAATCCGTGTATGAGTGAGGTTGGCAGAGATCATTTCCTCTTTTTTATGGGAGAGGGACCTCAGAAAAGAAGCTTGTGGGGAGAACTCACAGTCTACAGGCCATGTGCCTTTGCAGCTCTGCTCCCCTCCTCAGAATAGCTTGAGTGGTGGCATTTTTCAGAGATGCTAACTGAAGCATTTGCCTGTATATCGAAGCAATATCTTAACATGACTAGCTTTACTAAATTGCCATAATGTCTATGAGTCTATAAAGTTGTTTTTGGTTTTGTGTTTTTTTTTGTTTTGTTTTGTTTTTTTTGGTTTTTCGAGACAGGGTTTCTCTGTGTAGCTTTGCGCCTTTCCTGGAACTCACTTGGTAGCCCAGGCTGGCCTGGAACTCACAGAGATCCGCTTGGCTCTGCCTCCCGAGTGCTGGGATTAAAGGCGTGCGCCACCACCGCCCAGCGAGTCTATAAAGTTTTAAACTAAGTCCTTTCCAGAACAGGCATAGTATAGTTTCCTTCATGACTTAAAAAAGCTAGCTGATTTCCTTTTAATAGAAAAATATTAATTTCCTCTTTTGCCCTGTGCTCTGTCTTGACAAATTGTTTGGATAATGAAAATTTAAGATCCATTCCAATTGAGATGTTTTTGTGTCATTATTATCAAAGGATTTCCTCGGGAGTACCCAATTAAATATTCCAAGGCGTAGCCACAGCTAAGTTGCTTTAAGTAGTGGCGGTGGCTGTATAAAGAACAGAAGATACCTGACTTCTCCCTCTGGTTTCTTTCCTGGGGTTTGAACCTAGAGCCTTGTATGTGCTGGACAACATCTTTCCCTGAGCCTCAGCCCAGCTGTTTCTTAAATGTCAAATTTCAGGTGTTTTTTTCAACAGCTACAATTTATGACACCAAGTTTAATAGATTTCTCTAAAAAAGGATCTTATCCAAAAGCAGTCTTGAAGCACATATGAAGTAAGTTATATTGCTGTTACTATGTCTTAGTTCTTATTTCTTGGTAGATTATTGTGGGTAAGTCCTAATGTAACAGAAAGTAACAATTGAAAACGGTTTCTAATGTGCTTCTTTATATTATTATCATTATTTAAAAGGGAGCCTGGCTTCTTAACTCTTGGCAGAAACTTTTTTCCCTCATTTAAAAATAAATGTTCTATATTTGGTTAACTTGGTGTTTCAGAAATGTTGAAAATATGCCAAATGAAATAAAACTAGTTACACTCCTTTTATCTAGCCAAATTATTCCACATTACAAGGTCTCGGGCTCAGTTGAGAGCTTGAACTGTTGGAATTTGTACTGTGATTCAATGATAAAAGTGTTTACATTGCAGCGCATCTCTCAGCAGTAAATGTCTCATGCACTGGCTTTGTCTGCAGCTTTGGTCTGCTGTAAATGCCACCAGAATTAAACCGTTCACTAGAATTAAAACCATTCTTCTTGAATGTTCATTTTCTTTCTTTCTTTTGTTTTTTTTTGTGGTTTTTCAAGACAGGGTTTCTCTGTGTAGTTTGCGCCTTTCCTGGAACTCGCTTTGGAGACCAGGCTGGCCTCGAACTCACAGAGATCCGCCTGGCTCTGCCTCCCGAGTGCTGGAATTAAAGGCGTGCTCCGCCGCCGCCACCACCGCCACCGCCGCCGCCCAGCGAATGTTCATTTTCTTAAAGGATGCCTTCTTAATATTATTAATTAATGACTTTAGATGATTGTTCTTTTTTATTTGGAAATTTGAACTTTAATTTTTTTAATTTAATTTGATTTTTCCATACACGTAAATATTGTATGTTGAACATATTCTCCCATACCTCCTGCCCTGACTCTTGTAATCGCTCCTCTACCTATTTGTCTCCTTTGGCCCCCTAGGCCAGTGGTTCTCAACCTGTGGGGTCATGACCTCTTTGGGGGTCAAATGACCCTTTCACAGTGATTGCCTAAGACCATCAGAAAACACAAATATTTACATTATGATTCATAACAGTAGCAAAATTACAGTTACAAAGTAACAATGAAAATAATTTCATGGGTGGGGGTCAGCACAGCATAAGGAACTGTGTTAAAGGGTCACAGCATTAGGAAGGTTGAGAACCACTGCTCTAGGCAGTTTCACTTTTATATGTGCATTTATGATTTTATTCAACTGTATATAAGAAACTAGAAATTACAAGTGAGAGAAAACATACAACATTTGTTTTTCTGAGACTGGCTTAATTCAGTTACTGTGATTATCCGTTTGCATCCATTTCCTGCAAATAGCATAGCTTCTTTCTGCTTTAGAGCTGAAAACGTTGTATTGTGTCTATGTAGCACGTTTTTCTGTCTTCATTCCTGTTGATGGACACTTAGGGTGACTTCATAACTTTGTCATTGTGAGTTATGCTGCAGTTAACATTGATATACAAGTCTCTCTGTGATATGTTGACTCAGAGTCCTTTGGGGAAATACTCAAGAGCTGTACAGCTGGGTCGTATGGTAGATCTGTGTGTAGTTTCTTGAGAAGCCTCTACACTGATTTCCATGGTGACTGAGCTGCTTAGCATTTCCACCAGCCATGTGATTCCCTTTTATTCGTCTCCTTGCCAGCCTTTGTTGTGGTCTGTGTTCTTGATGACTGGCGCTCTGACTGAGGGAAGAGAAAATCTCAATATATTTTTGATTTGCATTTCTCAAATGGCTGGAAAGATGGAATTTTTTTCATATATTCGTTGGCCATTTCATCTTTTGAGAACTGCCTGTTTGTTTCCTTAGCCCTCTTATTGACTGGGTTTTTTATTTGTTGTTATTTAATTTTTTTTAGTTGTTTGTGTATTCCACATATTAATCCTTTGACAGATATATATAACTAGTAAAGATTTTGCGGGCTGGGCGGTGGTGGCGCACACCTTTAATCCCAGCACTCGGAAGGCAGAGGCAGGCGGATCTTTGTGAGTTCGAGGCCAGGAAAGTCGTAAAGCTACACAGAGAAACCTTGTCTCGAAAAACCAAAAAAAAAAAAAAAAGAAAGAAAAAAGAAAAAGAAAAAAAGAAAAGAAAGAAAGAAAGACTTTGCTCCCATTATGTAGGCTTTCTTTATTTAATTGTTTCCTTTGCTGTACAGAAGGATTTTAATTTGATAAGGTCCTAATTGTTGATTGTTGAACTTTCTTTTTGTTTTGTTTGAGATAGAGTCTCATGTAGTCCAGGCTCCACTCACCATGTAGCCAAGGCTGTCCTTAAAGTCTGTCTTAGCCTCTAGAATACTAAGATTCCAAGTGTGTACCACCACACCTAGTTTGGAGGCTTGAACTTTGGTCTTCAACTTTCATACAAGAAAAAAAAAATCTGCTTGAATTGGTTGCTTTCAGGAGGGCATATATTGCTGAAATCACAATACACATTTGTGCGAATTTGAATAAACTCTGTCTTTCATGTGTGATAGTTGTAATGTGAAGAGATACATTTATAGTTATAACTCATTTTTATCAAACCATTTATTTCTTCAGAAACTACTTACAAAACTACTAAAAGGGGGCTGGAGAAATGACTCAACATTTAAGAGTGCGTCCTGTTTTTCCAGAGGACTAGAGTTCAGTTCCCAGCACCCACGTTGAGTAGCTCACAACCACCTGTAATTCCGATGCCCTCTTCACAATCACCAGTAATTCTGGTTCCCTGTCTGGCCTCTGCAGGACACACACAGACACAAATGAAAATTTAGAAATAAGTGTAAAGACTCTTAAAAAATTACTGTTACACAGGGACTATTTATTAAAGCTAACATTGTTGGGAGTTGATGGAAAATTGAAAAATAAAGTTCAAAATTGTGATGAAACTTTTTGATATGGGATATAATCCTTTGGATATAAATGATTATTTTTTTTAATTAAGTGCTTTGTTTGTGTTTGTTTTTTGTCTTTTGAAACAGTGTTTCTCTATGTAGCCCTAGCTGTCCTGGAACTTGCTTTGTGGATTATACTGGCCTCGAACTTAGAGATCGGCCTGCCTCTGCCTCCCTCGTGCTGATTAAAGATATGCACCACCATTCCTGACTTTAAGTGCATTTTTTATTGTGAATTACTGCTGCTTCTAATAAAATTAAGACACAGACTATTAAGGAACTTATTGTTTGATCTTGAATATATTATGTTGTAAATCAGAATACAAAATCATATAACTTGTGCTTGAATGGTTTCTATTTTCACTTTTTACACTGTTCTGTAGATACACCCCAGTCTTGCTTCTCAGTGCCTTCACTATTCAAGTCTGCAGCTGTTGCCCTGCTATTCTCTTGCTTTTATCAGTTACATTTTGAGGATATGCATACATCTTTGAGAAACTACCAAAATAAAGATACTTTTCATTATGAATGAACTTTAAAATCTGTTAACAGTAAACAAAAATAATTTTTTAATAAATCCGTGCAGCATCTGACCCTGGTGTGTTGCACACTTTCTTAACTATAATAAGCAGGTTATTTAAATGACTGAGGAAAACAATGAAAAAGCCAAATATTTAGATGTTGGCAAATAGTTCTTCCTGTTCTAAGCATGACTAAGAGACATGCTAGTGTGTCCATGGCTTTCAGTTTGCATCCTTTGATAAAGTAGCTGGCTCTCTCACTTCTCCTTACACACTTTTCCAAAATTACACATACACTGATTTATTATGGACCGGAAGCGAGTGATTTATACTTCTTCCAGACAGCATAGCTGATCATAGTTTCCTATTTGGGGGGAAGGCTTGTAAAATGTATTTTAAAAGTTATGGTAGAGAATCTAAAAGATTGTCTTTTTAAACCACACTTGAGCTCAGTTTATGATGTTTACTTGCTGTCAAAGCTTGGAAAAAACATTCACAGTTAACATCCATAATGCAAAATGTCTGTCTCATTAGGCATTAGAGAAGCATTGGTCAACAGGTATAATATTGTTTGGCTGTGTGGCTGATGTGAATGTGGGCATGACCTCCCAACTAGATGAAAGAGTAATCTCTTTGACAGTTACTAGATGGCAGAGCTTGCCTTGGGCCTTCTGCTGCTTCAGATTGAAACTGTTTGTTTGGAAAGCGTGCCTGGGGACTAAGAATGTTTATAAGGATGAGCAGGTAAAAGTAAAAGGTTGTCTTTTGACATTTCAGCTAATCCCTTCCAGTCTTTGCTTTACTTAGCATTTAGGCTATTTGCTGGCAGGAGAAGCTGGCTTTTTCACATATGCTGTGTGTCATTTTAAATTGGGCATTGGTTTTCATGCTTGGTGATCACTATACATTCGATGAAATTCTAGAACATTTTTCATTTAGTTTTCTTTACTCCGATTTTTAAGTAGGAAAAGTAAGGCGCAACAGACTTGGCTTACCTAATTACATTAGGTAGTAGGGTCATTCAGAATAGCTGGGCAGGTGTTCAGCTCTGTGGCGTTCGCTCTTTAAGAGAGCTAACTCTCAGCTTGATCCAAATCCCAGCACTACTTTAGTCTTTTCATCCTCATTTTCTTATCTTTAACATGAAGTACTGTCTTCTTTGTAAAATTATTAGATGAATTGTGTGTTATTATGTGTTAATCACTCAGTCATTACACTGTGTATGGATCTATAGAGGAACTCACTGAATGCCCTTATTCTATACTAAGAACTTTGGTTCCCAGATTTTCCAATTTTTGGTGCTTAGCTATTTCTTAATTTCAGTTTTTATTTCAAAACATTTTTTTCCTCCTTACATTTTTGTTTGTTTGAGACAGGGTCTTGTTATGCTGCCAGTTATCCTTAAACTCCTAGGCGAGCCTACTCCTCCTTACCCTACTGTACCTGGCTCACCATCAACTTGTACTTTTTGTTTAGAAGTTTAACCCGAGCTAAGTCAGATTTACCTTTTTCCTTAAACATACTTCCCTTCTCTGGGTAAGTTTGGCATTTTCCTTCACTTCTAGTTGGTGACTCCAGTCCTGTAGGCTGACACTGTGGTACAAAACGGGCCTCTTTTCTGTTCTTGTTTTTAGACCACATTCATGAACTGTCTTCATTGCTCAACTTCCCTCACTTCCATCCACTGTAGTTGACATTAACATCTTTGTTTGATGTCCGTTTGTGCTTCTAGTCTTTTCTGTTTGTTTAAGTTCTTGTCAGGCAGAAAAGCATTTCTACCTCACCTTTGCATTCCTGTTACCTAGCATAGTGGCGGCTTACATCCAGCCCAAACTGCATATGTTGAACTGAGTTCAGTGTTTCAGCGTCCACAATTCTCCTTCACTGTTTCAGTTTTCATACTTTAAATTTTTTTTATTACATTTCTGCAGCATCCTTAAGAGCTACTTCAGACTAGCTCCTTTTTTTTTCCCACTCAATTAGTGTAAACATTCTGAAATTGTAATACAGTCAGTCACCTGTCAGCATCTGTGGTAGATTGATTCCAGAAAACATGGAGAAAAGAACATGCTCAGATGCTCAAGTTCCTTACCAGTGTAGTGTTGCATCTAATCTATGCCTGTTCTCCTGTGTGCTTTAAATCATCTCTAAATTATTCACAATACCTAGTACAGAGTAAATGCAATGTAGTTGTTTCACTGCAGGACTTGGGGAATAATCACAAAAAAAATTATACATGTTCAGGATAGCCCAGGGTGGTTTTGTTTTGCTCTAGATATTTTCCGTCAGTGGTTGGTTGACTCCAATTAGAACGTATCAGTATGGAGGGACAGCTGCCCATTAGAATATTTTGAACTTCAATTTGGTTATGTAAAAAAGCAGTTCATTCTTGGGCTGATATCAATATTAAGCAACAGAGACTTATGAGGCACGTGGCAGGGTGTGTTAATAGTACTAGGAATTGAACCAGCACTCCATGCTGAGCTGCCCTCTGCTAGCCCATGGCATAGTATATTAAATGCATTGCTACCATTTTAACACTATGATTTGCTTAGACTGTCACTGAATGCTTTTATATGCGTTGATTCTTTTACACAGTGTCTTCTTGGTGTGTACGTCTTTACTTTGCTCTTACTGGTGTGTTTGCTGCTCGTGGCCTCTTCTGGTCACTCACTAATGCTTCTGCCTTTCACCCTCAGCCACTGAACTCATTCAGTGTTGTTATTTTTCAGCTGGACCATTCCAATGTGAATTTGTAAAATTTCCACTTCCAGGGTTGAGGAGATGGTTCGCTGGGTGGGAGTGCTTGTTCTGCAAGCGTGGGGACCTGAGTTGGAATCTCCAGGACCATCTAAAAAGCGGGGCATGGACACATATGCCTGTATCTCAGCATGGGGGGTTGAGACAGGCAGATCTCAAGAGCTGTATGGCCAACCAGTCTAGCCTAAATGGCAAGCTTCAGTTCAGTAAGAGACCCTGTCGCAATGATGCATAGAGTAATGAAGACTCTTGAAGTCTTGCTGTGGTCTGTGCATGTGTGTGTATGGGTGTGCAAACCCATAGACTCACAAATTTGCAACATACACACCATACACACACATGCACACACATACATTTTAAAATAAAATAAAAATTTTTCATTTCTCTACCAAGATTATCTAGAGTTTATTCATTAAACCATTTTTTAAAAAAGATTAATTTATTTTTGTGTGTGTGGGCATGCACACATGCGTGCCTATATAGGTTTATTTGAAACACTTGTATGCAGATGTTGCTAGAGGTCTGAGGGAGTAGATCCCCTGAAATTGGACTTACAGGAGGTTGTGAACCACCGGATGTGGGTGCTGGAAACTGAACCTAGGTCCTCTGAAAGAACAGTAAGTGCTTTTAACCACTGAGCCACCATCCCCCTAAACTGTGTGTTTTTATGTTACTTAAATAGGCCTTCAGTATCTGCTGTAAAGTCCTTGTCTGTCATTCTCAAAGCTGCCCTCATGCTTCCCAACTGTTGTTGTTCCCTGCCTATATCTCCCCCTCCCACATTAGTGTGTCGTGTTGTCTTAGTAATTTTAATTGTGTACTAGACATTGCGGCGGATGGTACATTAGAGAGATTTTAAATCCCAGTGTCTTCTGTGGAATATTGATTTTTGTCTTCTAGGCAATTCAGTTAGCATCTGGTCATCTTGAACTTGTGTAGGTGTGATTCGATGGTTTGTTATTGAGATCTCAGAAAAATACTCGATCTTTAAACTGTCTCTTGGGCCTTGTAGGAGTTGGGTTTAATTCTGTGTTGGGGTTGATTTAGAATGGGCATTACTTTGAATTTTCTTTATTGTTAACATGGCAGATGGCATTCTTGATGTCTCAGATGGCCGTCACGGGGTTAAACCAGTAACTATAGCTATCACCAGTCTGGCAATTACAGCACCCCTAGCGTTCTTTGACCATTTATGTGTCTCTTCTATTCTTAGCCTGAGTTAGGTGACGACTGGGAAGCCATGGGTGAGTCACCCTGAACACTCACTACCAGACCTTTAACCAGGAGCTGGCAAGATTGCTCAGCTGGTTAAGACTTCCCCTGTGGCCTTTGTTTTGTAGGCTTGCTTGGGTTGGGGTGGCCTTTCCCACACTGGAATTATAAATAGTTCACTGTGTTTTCTTGAGACTATTTATAGGTTTTTCAAAGTGTCTTCAGGGTATCTGTATAGATGATAGAAGGAGATATAACTTTATTATGTGTTTCCTTGCTTTTCCAAAGTTGTCCCTAGCAGTATTTACTAGTTTATCCTTTTCTCACTGATTTAAAATTCCCCCTTCGTTCAGCCAGATAAACAGTGATCCATTTCCAGATTCTGTTCTGGATTCCAGTGTTTGATTTATCAGGTCCTGTGTTGGGATATTAGCACTACAGTGTTAAATGAGTGTTTGTTTAAATATCTAACTGAACACGTAAGTCATTATCGCACAGATTTTTCTTTTTACAATTAACTTTGGAGTTATTTTATCCCACTCAATAAAACTTTCCTAACAATTTGACTTAAAGAAATGAATGTATTGTTGATGATGGTGTGCAGTGGGGTAAAAGCTCTGAACTCTGGGAACACGAAGCCTTCAGACACTGCAGAAGTCTGTTTCAAGCCCCTAGTGATACACAACTGGAGTCTGGCTTCCTACCTAGAAAGAATTACTTAAGTGTCTAGTAACTCTGTATCTTCATTTGTAGGTGAAAAGGATTCAAAAGGCAAAGTTACCAATCACCTGTGCAGTTTACTGTAAAACATGTACAAGGTCACACAGTGAGCAGGGTCGCCCAGGTACCGTCGGTGTTTATGATGGAGGCACATTAAACAGTTCTCTCTGTGTGTAGGCAAATTCTTCTTTAAATTTTTAAAATCAAATTCAATCTCAAGGGAATAACACACCAACTATACCCACCTGCTTAAAAGAACTAGAAAAGCTAATGTTATGACAAAACACTGTTTTAAGATATTCAACACTACACCTTTAATTGCAGCACTCGGGAGACAGAGGCAGGTGGATCTCTGTGAGTTCAGGGGAAGCCTGGTCTGCAAATCGAGTTCCAGTTCAGCCAAGGCTATACAGAGAAACCCTGTCTTGAAAAACCAAAAAATAGAAAAGAAAATGAGCCCCACAGTACCAGGCCACAGCACACAGTGTAGGAAGAATAAAGCCAGAGCCTAGTAATCCCACTGATGTGAAAGGTTTCATTGCAGTGAGAATTTACAAGGGTCAGTACCAGAGAGGATGGGACCGTGCAGGGAGAAGGTGCCATATATCTGCAAAGGAACCACCTTGAACCATTAAATGAACAGTGGTTGGCACAGACATGAGTGGAACCTCCTGAGGTCAAGGAAGGAATAGGTGGACAATTCCTTAACCTTATAAGATGCTGGGACTGGTTTGTCCTCTCATAGCCATGGGGTGGAGGGCAGCTCATAATCCATGGGGCATTGGACACAGAGAAGTTTCACTTGTTTTCTGGAAATAAATTAGCCCTAGACACAGGATGCTCTGGAGCAGTTCTCATTGCATTTGAAACAAGCCTCAAGCCTGGCGGTGGTAGTGGTGCACGTCTTTAATCCCAACACTCGGGAGGCAGAGGCAGGTGAATCTCTGTGCATTTGAGGCCAGCCTGGGCTACAAAATGAGTTCCAGGACAGCCAGAGCTACACAGAGAAACCTTGTCTCGAAAAAAAAAAAGAAAGAAAGAAAGAAAGAAAGAAAGAAAGAAAGAAAGAAAGAAAGAAAGAAAGAAAAAGAAAACAAGCCTCGGATCAGCTGGTTCCAAATCACCTCTCTGAATCTAAGAAAACACGGCACTACCGAAATGACTGTGACAAATGCAAATAACCATTGATGTAATAGTCGCCATGTCTAGGATCCAATCAAAAATTAGCAGACTGCAAAGAGAAAAATACAGTCTCTAGTGTAGAGAAAATGTATCACTAGAAACAAAACCATAAATGACATGTTAAGGACATTAAAGTATCTTATGTTTTATGTTTCATGTTTCATATAGTCAAAGAAGATGGAGAAAAGCATGACCGTGATAAAAAGAGAAACAAAATTTTTAAGTACTTCTATGACATGTCCAGATATGGGAAAATACATTGTGATAAAACAATGTACTGGGTCAGTTAGGTGTCTAAGAAAGATCAGTGAGCATGAATACAGAAGTAAAAATTCCTGAAAATGAAGTATAGAGTGACAAGTAGACTAACTAAACAGAGCACTAAAAGTCATTGTAGAATAATAGAAAGTGGCTAAACAACTGTGCAGTTAGAGTCCAGAAGAAGAGAGAGTGGAAGCAGAAAAAGAATTACAGTCGCAGTTAAAAGTTTTCCAAAAGTAGCCGGGCAGTGGTGGCGCACACCTTTAATCCCAGCTCTCAGAAGGCAGACACAGCCTGGTCTACAAAGTGAGTTCCAGGGTAGCCAGGGCTGTAACACTGAGAAACTCTGTCTTAAAAAAAAAAAGTTTTCCAAATGTAAAGGACACCGTAAACCCACTGATCCTCTAGTGTGGTGGTATTGTGTTCCCCAAAATATTGTGTACCTTAATAAACTTATCTGGGGTCAGAGACGGAACAGCCACAATATTAAACAGAGGTTAGGCAGTGATAGCACATGCCTTTAATCCTAGCATTCCAGAGACAGAAATCCCTCTGGATCTCTGTGAGTTCAAGGCCACATTAGAAACAGCCAAGCATGGTGACACAGCCTTTAATCCCAGGGAGTGGTGATAGAAAGCAGAAAGGTATATAAGGCGTGAGGACCAGAAACTAGAAGCATTTGGCCTGGAGAAGCATGTGGCTGGTTAAGCTTTCAGGCTTCTAGCAGCACTTCAGCTGAGACCCATTCTGGATGAGGACTCAGAGGCCTCCAGTCTGAGGAAACAAGACCAGCCGAGTTGGCCAGGTGAGGAAGCTGTGGTTTGTTCTGTCTCTCTGACCTTCCAGTGTTCACCCCAATACCTGGCTCAGATTTGTTTTATTAATAAGACTGTTTAAGATTCATGCTACACTCTAGGCCTGCACTCCTGCAGAAGATGCAAAACTTAAATTGAATTGTGCATCACAATTCAATACAACGGCAGAAAATAAGACGTCGTACAGAGGACATGAACCACAGACTTCTATCTAAACCTGCACCAGTCAGAGTAATTTAGTGCTATCTTAACATACTGAAGGGGAAAAAAATGTCAGCTTGGATTTCTTCACTCAAAAATGAAGATATAGTTATAATCCCAGCATTCAGGAGGCTAAGGCAAAAAGATCATGAGTTAGGCCAGCCTGGGCTACATATTGAAGGACCTTGGGTCATCAACCCCCGGCTCCCAAGGAAGGCTGGCTAAAATTAATTACCAGCAAACCTGTATTAAGTAATGTTTCTCTTTTTAAACTGATTTGTTTGTTTGTTTGTTTGTTTAAGGGCAGGGTCTCACAATGTAACCTGACTGGCTAGAAACTCACAGATAAGTCTGCCTCTGCCTCCCTAGTGCTGGAATTATAGATGTGTGCTACCACTCATGGGCAGAATCCTTTTTAAAGTAGTCTAGCACACAAATTAATAAATTTCCTCATGACATCTCCACACACATTATATTCTGCTTTGTTGTGATCTGGAAACTTAAATCTAGAGATGAGAGCAAGGAGTGCCAGGAACCATAAAGCTATGTGTAAATAATCTACACAGTTAGAAAAGAAGAAATTTATTACCGCAAAGGTGAAAATTTGAATAAAGCACATAGATAAAAGGAATATTCCAATGCTAGTTTCTGAATTTGAAGTAGATACCTAATTAATACAATGTGTTAACACTGAGGAAATTTAGCATATGAAATTTCTGTACTATTGTTTTACTTCTATGTAAACCAAAAACTTATACTATAATTTAGAAATAGTTTAAGTAAGTGCTTTGTTTAAAAGAATAAGAAGAATGTATTATGGTTTTTATAGTGTTTCTAACACTAAAATGGCATAAAATACATAAAAAGAAATTAAATTGTAGTACATTCTTAGGCCACTTGTGAAATAGTCTAATATTATTTTAAGGTAGATTGTGTTGTTAAGATGTGTGTTGTAAACTCTAGAGCAATCCCTAAAAATGAAAATGGAAACACTAGAGGCTGGAGAGATGGCTCAGCAGTTAAGAGCACTGGCTGCTCTTCCAGAGGACCTGGGTTCTATTCCCAGCACTGACATGGTGGTTTACTGTAACTCCAATTCCAGGGAATTGAATGCCCTCTTATGGCCTCCAAGGATACTGCAAACAATCATACACATCAAATAAAAAAAAAATGGAAAAAACAAAAAGATGGAAACACTAGGAAGAAATTTTTTCTTCGTAATTTTTTAATTGATTCTTTGTTAATTTCACATCATGCACTCCAATCCCACTCATTTCCCAGTCCTTCTATATCTGCCCTCCACCCTTGTAACCTCCCCCAAAAGAAAATAAAAAATAAAACAGAACAGAAATCTTGCGGCGGAAGCCAGTGTGCCACACAGTGTACCCTTTCGTCCAAATAGCTTTACTTACAAATGTTCATTGTAACAGGTCGGTCTGGTTCAAGGCCTCTGGCTTCTGCTATCCATTGACACTGGACCCTCACCAAAACTCCTCTCAGATATCCTGCAGCTTTGGGTTTGCAGGACCAGTCCCTTCATGTGCCCCAGCAGCTCATAGGTGGGGTAGACTTGGGCCAGCTCAAAACCCTGGATGTGGGTTTGGGTGGTAGCTGAGTTGGTTAGCCAGCTAGCCCTCCCACAGCTGTGCCCCAAGGCCAGCTCTCTCAGGATGCCCAGGAGAGGGGCGGGGCCAGCTCAGCGTGGCACTTGGACATCGACATGTCCTTAAATGGCAACCCAGACCACAGATGTGCACTTTGTCTTTGGTGATAAAACGGGCCAGGGACATTGACACAGACCCCGCCTGGCTGTGGTAGGGCCACGAACCCAGACATAGCCCTTGGGCCTAGACGTCGTCATGGCCTCAGGTAGCAGCGCAGGCCTCTTATCACTGGCACATCTCCAGTTCCGCCTCTTAGTGTACAAACTATTCTGCTTCTCTTTCCCATCTCCATCACATACTTGCTCATTGTAATGACAGGGCCTGTGGCCTCTCTAGAAAAAATTTTGATACAAAAAAAAAATGGAATTGTAGATGGGATAATAGGAAAAAACAGTAATATGGTAATCTTAATATGGTAATCTTAAACCTGATTATAACAATAACTTCATTAAATATAAGCAAGATAACTATTCCATTCAAAAAGCAAGGATCATGATACTGGGAAAAAATGAGATAGATTGTGTGTGTGTGTGTGTGTGTGTGTGTGTGTGTGTTAGTCACTGTTCTATTGATGTGAAGAGACCATGACCTTTTATAAAAGAAACATTTAACTGGGAGCTTGCTTATAGTTTCAGAGGCTTAGTCCATTATCATGGCAGGGAGCATGGCAGCAGGCAGCCATGATACAGGAGAAGTAGCTGAGAGTTGCATCCTGATCCATAAATAGGCAGAGACTGGGTCTGGTATGGGCTTTTGAAACCTCAAAGCCCATCCCCAGTGATATAGTTCCTCCAACAAGGCCATACCTCCTAATTCTTCTAAACCTTTCAAACAGTTCCACTCCCTGGTGAGGAAGCATTTAAATATATGAGCCTATGGGGGCTATTCTCATAACACACACACACACACACACACACACACACACACACACACACACACA